>PVIU01009111.1:0-78477 GCA_004026605.1 Ondatra zibethicus
TATAAAACGGGAGGAGACAGCTCTCAGACATAGTCTCATTCTGAAGATTCCTAGATGGCAGGGTTGCTATTTTGGTCTGAGGTAGAGCAAAGAGCCAGTGGGTGACTGTTTTGCTTTTCTGACCTTCAGGTTGAACCTCAATATCTGTCTCTGGATTTTTATTAATTGTGTTACACCATATTAACCATTAAAACTTCCAGGATATATTCTCATGTGCTCTTGCTCCCATGAATTAGAGCACTTCAGTCTGTTGTGAGTCTACCCTCATCTGTTAGGCTATTATAGCTACTTATTTAGGAATAAGGCTTTAAAAAGCATTTCACTCATTTATTTGAGTCATGTGACAGGAAGAGTCTTTATCAGAAGGCTACCATAGCTCTGGCCAAATTACTACCATGTAGAAATCAGTTGTTAACAATAGGAGAACAGAGCCAGTTGGCTTCCCATGCCAGGTACCTTCTTAATGAGGTTCATCGATGAATTCACTTGCACGTGCAAATTTGTTTATTACACCTTAAAGCATTAAACAAAAATATGTGTTATTCTAAGGCTTACTAGAATAAAGCACAGATAATGAAGAGAAATAAAATAAGGTTCAAGAAAACTCTGGGGTACTATTTCTTTAGTTCGCATTACTTTGAAACGGGAAATGGCATCGGAAGATTACTTATTTTGTTAAACAAAATTGCTTTCATAACACTCGTTCCTGAAATAACAATTTTCTTTGTGGCACAGCATTTTAGATCTCAGTAATATCTGTGAGATCGTTTATAACCAAACTCTCATTTTACAGAGATAATGGATGTCAAAAAGGCAAGGCAACATTCTAGGTCATGGAGCATTCTCAATTGCCAGAGGTGAATTTGAATCTAAATGTCTTTGTTCTCAATCCATAGATTTTGCCAAGCTGTTGTGGTGCCTCTCAGTGAAGAATTGTTCTCTGGTATGTATTATATCGCCCCACGCTGGCACCGTGAGATGGGAGATGCTGTGAGAGGGAGCACCACAATGGCTGCAAAAACACTGTTTCCTTATATTCCAGTCTTACATGGTTGCTCTGTGCTATGGCTTTGGATCCTTGGTCCCCTGTTGGTGGTCCTATTTTGGAAGGTTCTGGAGGGAGGCTGTAGGAAGGAAGTTACTGGAGCTAGATTCTTAGGAGTATGTTTTCTCTGTCCCCTTCCAGTCTGTCTTTGCTTCCTGGTTCTCAGCTACATGAATAGCTTTTTTTTTCCCACATGCTTCTGTTGCCATGGTGATGTGTTTCATCATGCTCTCCCTGCCATGATAACAAAACCTCCTGAAACTATGAGGCAAAATGTATCTTTCCTCTTTTGAGTTGTTTTGGTTGGTACTTTGTTACGCTAATGGAAGGTAATATGGTCTGCATGAATATGATGGTATATTACAGGTTATGAATAACTGTGGCTACTGTATTGATCTCCTTCTCTTAGACCATGCTTGCTGAGCAAACCCAGCAGCCATGTTGAGAGGTTACTTAAATAGACTATGGAAAGAGCTGAGGAGCAGAGCTACTTAACCAAGAGCCAGCAAAATCTCAGGCTTGACAACATTTATATGTGAACTTGGAAGCAGATTCTGCACTGCCTTGTAACCAGAATTCTAGCCAATAGAAACCCCACAAAAGACCCTGCCCTAACCACTCATCTAAATCACCCCAAAGATGCATGGTCTCAGTGAACTTAGGAGATAATAAATATTTATTATTTAAAATATTGGGGGGGATAATATTTTGTATAGGAAAAGAAAACCAATATGAGCATCACATTCTCCTCCAAACAATGGTGAGTCCTATGTAACAGACAGTACCACTCATGGTAATTCCTCAAATATTGGGCAAATTCCTCAAATATTGGGCCTTGCCTGCTCAAGGACCTGCTTAAGCACAGCCGTTGCCACAGAGATGAGGAATATGGACGGTGGCTCTGCCTGATGCTAATGTCTCCTTGTAGCCTTCCCTGGGCATTATGTGTGGGTGTCAAATTTCTGGACAAACCAGGATGAAAATCATGGCAGTAGTGTGACATTCACAGGAAAAGAGTGAAAACAGGACGTGTCTCCGGGTAGTCTTCAGGCATGCACAACCTCTTGCTTCACTCTCGCATGCTTTTGGAAAACTAGAAATTACCCGAGGTTGCTTTCTCCATCTTGTTACAAGTGTGCTCTGGATTTGATAGAAAAGATTATTAGAGATGTCAGTGAATCTAAATTTAATATTTACTTAAGCCAGTTCTGGGGCTATGCGCACTGAAATGCTTGAGTTACGGTATGGCTTGTGTGTTAAGGAAATCCTAGCCCTGGAGACACTTTCTCTACTAGATAATGTTTCTTTCCCCTTCCCCTGCTCGGTTCGAGCTCACTGGCCTGACAAAGCCTGTCTGAAGTTACTGTTGGTTCCTCCATCATGCTTCACAGAATAGTAGAGCTGAGCTCCGATCTATGCTCTTGGTTTCTGTGGGTCTCCTTAGCACCACAGCTTAGTCTCTGAGGTGAGGAACGAACATTCAAGGCTGGGAACAGTGGGGGTTTAATAAATAGTATTAAATATTATCCAATCATGCCCATGCCTGAGAGGATGGCATGGGAGGAAGGGATTGTACAATGGTAACAATGTCAACTTAACCTGGACATGAACTTTCTGTTGCTCAGCCTGGCATGTTCTTTTCTGAACTATCACTGTAGGGAAAATTAAGACAGAATCCCATGTTTCACTGTCACATGGTTGAGACGGGAGCCAGAAAAAGTCTTCTGTGTATCAGTGACATATTTCAGGAGCTGGAGGGCTCAGCCTACACACAGTCAGAGGTGAGGGTTAGACCAGATCTTCTAGGCATGAGTGATGATGAGATTAGAGGGGGTGAAGGGAGGCATTTGCTCCTCTGTGTCTTTTCCTCCTACGATGCCTGAAATTCACTGTTAACAATCCATGTCTGCATTAGAGTTATGTTCTTCTGAAATGCAAACATTCTTAGCAGTCTTAATTTGTTCACTTAAAAACTGTCTTATGCTGGGGGAATTTACCAGAACAAGTTTCCTCAGGGCTTTTAGACAATAAGAGTTTTATGGAACACAGTGGGGTGTGACCCAGCTAAATTTAGACCAGGACACTTCTCCAGACAACAGCTACTTCTCTGGAAGGCAGAAACACTCACTTACTGCTTATTAGAACTCCAGGTAAGGGTGGTTTGCTCTTGGAAATGTTTGCCAATAGACAACTAAAAAGCGCTCCCAGAGAGAATAATAGGAGAGCTGAAGTTTTAAATAAGAATATATAGATTGGGGAAAGGGCTGATAATTAATGCTATTAAATTCAAACCCTTTGGGGAATATCACTTTAACATTTCCGTTTTAGCTAGAGCAAAGAAAGGAAGTGCAGAATTTGACTTCTCCTGATTTATTCCTGTTACACAGTCTCGCAGATTCCTTGTAAGCTGCAGAAATGTGTGTCTCTCATATGCTAGGTTTGCCGAGCTGCCCTGCAGAGGTCAGTGAGCCCAGCTCCCGAGAGCGGGGGTCCATTCGAAATTTCATTACAGGACTTGGGACATTTAGTTTGAAAACTCACTTGTAGAGGTTCTTCAGAGAGCTATGGGGCCAAAGTAGATGAGAGGAGCCTTATTTCTGTGCTTTCAATGAAAATAGAGCACACAAGTTAAAAGCAATAAAGCTTTTTCAACAACTGAAATTTAGTGAAGAAAAGAATCCCATTTCAAGAATTTCAAACACCGGGGGCAGGAGGAAGACTCAGCCAGCAAAGTGCTTGACTTGCAAGTATGAGGACCCAAGTCTGAGCCAGAACCCATGAAGAAACTTTGGGTGTGGTGGGGAGCTCTCGCAACTCCAGTTGCTGGGGAGGCAGAGGCAGGTTGTCTACATCTCAGTGGGCAGCAGCGAGAGAGCCTGTCTCAAAACAGAGGTAGTTGGCACCTAAGGCACAACACCTAATGTTGACCGCTGTTCTCTGTACACCTATTAACACACGTATGTACACACTCGCACACATAAAACATTTTTTGAAACTCTTGAGGGTATGTTTCATTTGTTACACATGTGCACTGAAAACTTCAAAAGTTGCAGAAGACTTAAAATTTCTAGAGCTATGTAACAAGTTCTGAGGGTGGAAGAGTCAGTATTGATAAGATGTCACCTTCCCCATCACACTGCATCCCTGTCAGCATCCCACAAGGTGTCTCTGGAGAAAATGATGGTTGTTAAATGGAGAGGACCTACAGAATCAAAACAGCTTTGACAGGCAACAAGGCTAAGAACCAACACTGCCTGATCCCACGACTTATTATAAATCAATAGTTATATAGATTTCTAGTTATATAGTTGACACAGTGTGGAATTAGCAGAAAAGCAAACAAATAGATCAATGGTATTGAAGGAGTCTAGAAAGAGATCCTATATTGAACTTTAACAAAAGAACAAATGGTTCTGTAACAATTGGACATACACATGTGAAAATTAAAAAAAATAAATAAATTCCAGTCTTTATTGTGTACCAGATTTAAGAACAATAAACAACCCTATATGCATCATAGGCCTAAGTATAAAATTTAAAATGCTAAAGCCTTCACCAGAAAACAGAGTAGAAAATCTTCATGACCCTGGGTCAGGCAAAGATGTCTTTCTTAGACATGATGGGAAAATTAGATTTATAAGAGAACAAACTGACAAAATTGGCTATATTAAAAACAAAAATATTGGGTCTTGAGAGGTGCCTCATTGGTTAAGAGCATATCTTGCTCTTGCAGAAGACCTGAGTTCTATTTCCAATACCCAAGTCAGCCAGCTCACCACTGTAACCCCAGCTCCAGGATATCTAATTCTTCTAGTTGCCTCTGGTACCTGTAGCCGTGGACATATGCCACCAGCCCCAGACATATAAATGTTTTTTTTAAAACCTTACACTCTCCAAAAGACATTTATTTTTTTAAAAAAAAATGTATTTTGTATAGTGTTCTGTCTGTATGTTTGCTTACAGGTCAGAAGAGGGCACCAGATCTCATTACAGATGGTTGTGAGCCACCATGTGTTTGTTTGGAATTGAACTCAGGACCTCTGGAAGAGCAACAAGAGCTCTTAACAGCTGAGTTATCTCTCCAGCCCCCCAAAAGACACTTTTAAGAGAGCAAAAAGAATAGCTGTCATCCTTGCACTTGGGTGGCTAAGTCAGGAGGGTCAGGAGTTCAAAGTCAGCCTCAACCGCATCGTGAATTTGAGGCCAGCCTTGGCTACAGGAGACCTTGCCTAAAACAAATAAATGAAAACAACAATAAATAAATTAAAAAACAATAAAAGGGAGAGGAAGAAAGAAAACTGGGGAGGGAGGGAGGGAGAGAGGGAGGGAGGGAGAGCGCACGCCAGAGACTGGAGCAAGATTTTGTAAACCATATGCCTGCTAATGGACATATTCAGAATAAATAAAAAGGTTCTCAACATTTAACAAGAAGAAAACCAACATCCCAGCTTTTCAGAAAGTATGTAAACTATTTACACAGATATAAAAGAGAAACAACTATGCAAAATTAAAACACAAAGACTTGAACATAATTGTTCGTTAGGTGTATGTAGAGAGCACAACAACCGCCCATAACCTAGAACAGATGAATTTAAATGGACAGCAAGTAGGCAGAGTGCACTGGGTTCGCTTCTGTTTTTACTGAGGCTGGAGATTCTGTAAGTGCTTTGGACAACAGTTTGGTAGTTTCTTAAAAACTTAAACATGATCCTACCATCTGATGCACCAATTGCAAGGCTAGGATTTGCTCAGAAAGAAGGAATATTTTAGAATGTTCTTGGAATTTGTTTTAACCCAGAATGAAAGGCATGTAGATTCAGAATGACTGCCACAAAGAAGAAGTTTTATTCATGGTTTCCTGGCAACAAGAGGCATAGTATGCCATGTAGAAGGGTCACACGGAGAAGCATCAGGGACCTTCAGGTGACAAAGAAACGGAGAAGACGATGTGGTCAAGTGGTTCATGGGAAGGACAAGCAGGCTAAGCAGATGCAGGGGTGGCTAATTCGGGTAGAATAATTGTAGCTGGCTTTCTGAGGTAGGAACTTGCCCTCAGATGCCTGCTTTCTGAACCTGACCTAATTCAAGTAGGTGGATAAGTGTCGAAGCATAAGAGCCAGATAAAAGAAGAATTAGGAGGAATGGACTTAGGCCTGGTTAGCATTCCACATGAAACCTCTGCTTGCAGAAGAGTCTCTTGATATCTCTGAGTACTGGCTAGCTTTGAGAGAAGCAGTCTCTTCAAGAATGATAAAACTGCAATGTCATATTGTTGGTGTGGAAATCCCATATTCATACAGAAACTTCGCATGGCTACCCATACAGATTTTATTTGTAAGAGACTATTGAAAACAACCCAAATACAAATTGACAGCAAAACAGATGACATAGAATGTAGTACAATTGTCCCTGATCTGTGGGATATTGGTTCCCAGATTCCAGCTGACACCCAAATTCTCAGATGCTCATGTCCCTTATGGAAAATGGCATATTGCGTTGGTCAGACCTTTGGTTGCTGAGACAAACACCTGAGAAAGTAGTTTAAAGTGGAGAAGACTTGATTTGGCTTACAGTTCCAGAGGCTGTTTTATAACCAGACCCTCAAGCTACTTTATCAAAGTAGAGAAGTCCTACTGCTCATGGTTGTGTGGATATGCATGAGTTGGATGAACTCTGATCAGTCCTTAATAGCTGCCAAGGGCAAAAGGGTAAATGAGGAACAGAGGCCGAGCGGTTGACAGAGCCCTATGTATTGTGTTTTTATCATTATTACAATAATAAAATAATATACCATAAAACTTACCATTGTAACCAGCATTTATTTATTTTTTTATTGAAAATAGTTTTTTTTTCATACAATATTTTCTGATTAGTTTCCCTTCCCCTACTTCTCCCAGTTTCTCCCTTCTCATCACCCATCCAGATCCACAACCTTTCTGTCTCTCCTTAAAATACAAACAGGCATTTAAGGAGTAATAATAAAATAGAATATAATAAGATAAAACAAAAACAAACAACTTTGAATAGGACTAAACAAATGGAACAAAAAAGACCCAAAGAAAAAGTTCAAGGAACACATATAGACGCAGAGACATGCATGTTTGCACACACAGGAATCCCATAAAAACACAAAACCAGAAGCCATAATATATATACAAATGGCTTGTAAGGTTAAAAAAAAAAGGATGCCCTGACTTGACATTATGAGACAAAGAATCTCAAGAGATGCCCTTGAATTTGTTTTGTGTTGCCTGTCTAGTTCCAAGGACATGGTCCAGTGGCACTGAATGCATTCATGTTGTGGTGCATCTATCTTTGTCCTCCAGGGGCAGAATCTTTCCCTGCCCTGCGAAACTGAAACTCCAGATATGTTAAACATGAACCTTCTACTCCATCCTCCCTAGCCCATGACCACCACCCTTCTGCCTTCTCTCTAGGAATCTGAGGACTTTAGGTACTTCTTGCAAATTCCATCATCAGCCAACATATTAAGCAATTTAATAGTATCTCATTTAATCCTGCCAGTAAGCCAGGAAGTAGGGACTATCTTCAGGGAAAAACTGATCAACCAAGCCCAAGCAGGAAGTTTTGCATCACTCCATTATGAAAGGCCCTAGCTCGCCACTGACACAGCTTATCTGCTTCCATAGGCCTGTCCTTCCATTCCTGTGCTCAGACAGAAATGCATTTAGTGAGAGATGGCTGAGGATATATATAGCTCAGTGGTAGAGGGCTTACTTACCATGCAGGGAGCCCTGGGCTTGATCCCTAGCATTGAAAACTTGAATAAATTGGGAGAAGTCAGAGAATTATATACAGGAAAGTGTAGTCCATTCAACTCTTAGCATTCTTGATTAAATTATAAGGAGCCACTTAAACCTGAACCTCTGAGTTTCTATAAATTCTGTATGTGTACACACATACATGTTTGATTACATGATTTTAGTCCTAAAACCAAGCTGAAATAAAATTGAGTTAGATATAATAAGAAAACTCTAAGTATGGAATGGCGATCTATGGAAACATAGAATATGTTTTCATTGCCTCCAGTGTTTAGGGCTATGTGTTTCTAGAAAAATGAGCAATGAGATTCCAGATACAAAAGAACCGTAAGTGGCCTTGTTACTTCCAAATCATAAATGACCTCCTTCCCAACTGCTGTTTCAGCTGTTGGTGGATCCTAGGGGGTAGGAATTTGCAACTCTCAATGTTGTATGAAGGGAAAATTGGCTTCCAGAACAGCTGTAGCCAATCTACCCGAGTGAACCAGACAGCCCCACAGCCAGACTTCATGGTAGAAAGAATAAACGACCCTGGAGGGGCAAACTGACTTATGACTAACAGTTCACGAATCAACAGTAGGCCTTGAAGCTCAAGAACCATGGATTTATGCCCAGGAGATTCTTCCGAATAAGCCTGCCTTGTGGACATTCAAAAAGTTTTTTTTCCCCCTTAGTGTTGGTTTTTTTTTTTTTTTTTTTTTTTGGTGACAACTGTCATTAGATTTATTCTAAACTCCAGAATGAGTGAATTTTGTTCCCTTTCTCCATTAGTCACTTGAGATTTATTTATACATTATTAAAGAATTTTGCTAGCATTCCACAATTACTAGGAACAGTTTGCTTTTAATGAGAACTAAAATCTAAGACCTCCAAGTCTCCTTCCCTTGTTAAAAGATTTAGTGCTGGTTTGAAAATAAATCAATACCATCTTCCTTTACAAAGAGAACTTTGGGTTTTTCTTAGGGGCCATAAAGGATAAAACAGTAAAGTTTGCTTAGGTGTTGGACACTAGATAAAGGGGTGTAACATGTTTGGCCTTAGAGAGGATCTGTGCAGGATGTAAAGGGGATTAGCCATCTCACGACTGCGACAATCTTACCACTTTTGAAGCTCTCTCTGCCTCTGTGAGCTTCATGCTGGACAGACAGAAAATGTTATTTCTCAAAAGACAGTGTTTTGTAATTCATTAAGCCAACTTGAACATATGGCAAATATTTTACATACGGATTCACATGGGCACATTTTTACAAGGCTGAGTACTTAGGCAGTGAATGAAGAGGAAAGGAAACAGACTGGGATGAGCACCCACTCCCTATCCAGATACTCACAATAAGGATGTCTTACTTTTATTGCACCCACTACTATTTTCAACCCAAACATTTATAGAAAGCATACACCACTTAAAGCAGAGTTTTAATACATGACATTAGGATAAAACCATACACTAAATGCTTAGAGACAGATAGACAGGCAGGCAGGCAGGCAGGCAGGCAGATAGATATTATTGCTCACATTAAGAACCAAAAGATTCTTGAGATGGTAGGAAACAAAAAGAAAGAGAAAGGGAGAAAAAGGGAGAAATTTTTTTTAACCAAAATGTTAAGTCTACAGCTGGTGTAGGAAGTCCTTCTGTATTTCTGTTGCTTTCATTGGTTGAATAAAGAGACTGCCTTGGCCTTTTGATAGGGAAGCCCTTAGGTAGGCGGAGTAGACAGAACAGGATGCTGGGAAGAAGGGAAGTGTAGCAGACGCAATGAATCTCCGGCCTGAGATGGATGTAGGTTAGAATCTTCCCGGTAAGCCACCACCCCATAGTGATACACAGATTACTAGATATGGGTTAAAGCAAGATGTGAGAGTTGGCCAAGAAGAGGCTAGTTATAATGGGCCAGGCAGTGTTTTAAATGAATACAGTTTCTGTGTAATTATTTCGGGTATAAGCTAGCCGTGCAACCAGGAGCCAGGCGGTGGGACACAGCCAAGGGTGGCTGGGACGAAAAGCAGGCCCACAACTCATTACTACATACGGCCATAAACAGTTGTTTGGGTAATAGTAAAGAATGTCTACTTAGACATTTGAACATGATTTAATCATTTAAGTTAGTATGGAATTAAGATGGGATTTGGAATTAGGTCAAATTCAAGTCTTAACATTGTCACTGCTAGTTGTATAACTGGGTTTACACACATCTCTCTGGTCTGTTCTGTAACCTGTAAATTAGAGGAATGTGTTTAATCCTTCTCCTGGATCTGTGTAGTTTTAAAGCGGTATTTTTTTTTTTTGTTTTTGTCTTTGGTTTTTGATGTTGTTGTTGTGTGGTAGATTAATGCACAGATCCGGGAATACATAGCTTACACTCAGCACAACTGATGGAGGAAGGCAGACATTTTTGGTCATTAGATAAAGACAGCCAGCCTCTCCTAAATCTCCCTAAATTCTTATGCATCAGTTCACACATACACACACCCTTTGACTCTGTGGTACTCTTATGTATGTCCTTTCAGTGTGTCCTTGGGACATGCTTCCAGCATCATTCATGGGACATGACTGAAGTAGTATGCCTGGTACATACTAGCGACCCAATGTACTCAATGAAGAAACTCCACGAAAACGCCTTCTCTAAGTTTGAGTGTAGTCGCTTTTTCTTTCCTCCCTTCTTTTCCTTCTCTCCTCCCCTTCCTTTAACCAGGGTCTCATTTTCTTCCAGCACAGATTGGCCTGGAACTTCCTATCTTCCCGCCTTCCTCCCATGTGCTGCCCACACACCAGCTCTTCTCATCTTCAAGCCCCCAGTCTTGTTATCCTTGATACAGATAAAGTAGCTTCTAATTCTAAGGTTTGATAGAAAGTCGGCGAGATAAAATATGTAAAACTCAAGAAGTCCAGAGTGGCCTGGACTGCTGTGACATTATTGTAGTCTGTTTGGTGAGCTCCTCCTAACACCATCTGCCACCATTTTTGGTAACCAACACAATGAAGAAGTGTGACATCCGGTGTTTAATTCCAGCCAGTGACTCAGATGTACCTCCTTGCTTGAGCCACGGTTATCCTCTGTACTTAGCTTCTGACACGTGCCTTCCCCCTTAGCCTTCTCCTCCTCCTCCTCTTCTTCTTTTTTTTCTTCTTCTTTTTAAAGATTTATTTATTTATTTCTTATGTATACAACATTCTGCCTCCATGTATGCCTGCACGCCAGAAGAGGGTGCCAGATCTCATTACAGATGGTTGTTAGTGACCATGTGGTTACTGGGAATTGAACTCAGGACCTCTGGAAGAACAGCCAGTGCTCTTAACCACTGAGCTATCTCTCCAGTTCCTAGCCTTTTCTTCTTGCAGCCCAGGCTGAGCCCCTCTTTTCATACCTTCTAAGTCTCAGCCTCAGGCTGATCCTATTCCTGGTTGCTTTGGAGAACATAGCTTTTTAGCTCAGGTATGAACTGGGATTTGCCAGGACTGCCTATTTCAGCTCTATCCTGTCATCCAGCAGCTGAGAATGAAGTTATACAAACAGAAAGATACCTAGAGCCAGATATGGAAGCAGAAAAACCTCTAGGACCCCATGAGTAGGACCCCCATCAGCCGTACCTGATACTGATATACAACTGGCCATTTTCTTGCATAACCAATTGGTTGTCTTTAGCTCCTCTCCCTGTAAGCTACTAATTTTTTTCTACCTTAGCAAGCTAGAGCCTAATACTGAAGGAGTAGAATAAAGAGAGGAATAATCTCTAAAAGCAATGAGACTAAAAGATGACTTCGAAATAACCTTTCTTTCTCCTGGATCCCTGGGGTAACCAACTTTCTTCAGAACAACTAGAATATCACTAATCCCTGGGGATATGAAAGTAAGCCTGGACCACCCTTTAATCAATCCTTGGTGTTAGCGCTTTCCAAGAAAGAGATACATTGGATAACAAAACCTTGCTGCTGTCTACAAAATGCTTAGAGATATTTGAGAAAAATCCAGAGTTTCTTTTGCATTCATTAAAAAAATAAAAATCTGCCCGTAAGTTTTCTCTTATCTTTAGATGCTTCGAATGAACTTCTAAATTCAGTACCTGCTTTCTAAACAAACTGCTTCGATTTTCTGAAGTTAAAAAAACAACAACAACAACAAAAAACTACTGCTCTTGAGGAAGAACGATGCCCTTCCCAAGCGGCCAGTGCCATCCTACATGCAAAGCTGTATTGCTGTGAAACCCAGAAAGCTTTAGCTGTGATTCCGCAGGGAAGAAGAGGCGAGACATTAAAAAGAGCCTGTGCAAAGCTCCGGGATTCTCACTTAATACAAGACAAAGTTATCTGTCTATAGAAACAAAAACCTTGCTGGAGTTTCTATTAAACTATTTAAAAATAGTTAAAGCTATTTTAAGATACTCAGAATGAAGTAAAGTCTGAAGGCCAGGAATTATTATGTTATGGAAATAAAGAAATTCAGATAAAAAATAGTTGATACTATTTCTCAAAATGACTAAATATAAGCAATTGAGAAGATACTTTTAACTTCCCCCCCTTTTTTAGCTTAAAAAAAAAAACAAAAAAGCTAGCCTTTCTATTTGAATGCAAGGGCTCAGCCCAGAGACAGCATTTCTGCACAGCACTGCACATGTATTCTGTAAATCCCGCTTCAAACTTCTGTGAGGAAAAAAAAATGTGAAATCTATTCATAGGAATGAATGCTGTCATTAAGAATGCAAAATAGTTTTAGAAATTTAAAGCCAAGAAGCAAAAGAAAAATCTCCTTGAGGGATAAATATTCCATATATGGTTTTGATGCAAAGGCAACTTATTTTTAGTAAATATGGAGAAAATTCTTCAGCTCTTTTGGATTTATACACTCAAAAGTGACTGCTAATATTTGAAATAATATAATATCCTTTATTGAGGCAGAGTTTCACTTTGTAGCCCAAATTATATATGTATGTATGTATGTATGTATGTATGTATGTATGTATGTATTATCCTCCCTTCTTCTTACTATGTAGACCAGGCTGAACTCACAGGGATAAGTGCTGGGATTAAAGGTATGTTCAACCACTTCTGGCCTACATATCTCTTTTTCTGTGACTTTTTACAGTGCTGGGGATGGAATTTACAGTCTTGTATCTTCTGGTCTAGCTAACTCCATTGTTGCCACACCATGTATTTTAAAACCAGAATTTGTCAGTCCACATATTAAGTTTAATAGCCTTTATTTTTTGTTTTTGAAAATACACAATTGAAAAACTTAAGTATAGAGCAGAAAGTTCCTTTTCAAATGGCTAAATAGTTTTGCTCACCACAGATCTCTGACATATTGATAGCCATTTTCCTGCTGTTTAGACACAGCCCATCTGCAGGACAATGTCATTGGTAAAACTCAAACATATTAACTACACTCTTCCAAGAATTCCCAGGGTGCTGATTTCACAATTAGAAAAGATTGTCTATGCATTGCCAGTACAAGACTGGAAAATTCTCGTTCAGAACAACACAAAATATGTTTCTAGAAAGGGCGACAATGCGCCCTTCAGCTTTCCTCATATTCATGAAACTGCAAAAAATATGAAAATTTCAAACTGTCTAAAGAAAGCAGGTGCACTTCTCGGATCTCTGGTACAAAGGAGCAGCGCATTCCACATTCATCAGCGGGAGGGGCTGCTGCCCCAGCCAGAACTACATGCAGAGTAATAAACACTGAAAATCCTGGGGACTCCCAAATTTTGATTTGGAACCAGAATCTCTAAGAATGTCTATATATTTCTCTTTTCTTTTCTAAAATAAGCTCCCTTTGGTTACAGGTGAGATGGTTCAAGCAAGTACAGGCTTTCGCCATACAAGTCTGGGACCCAGGTCAAGGCTGAAGTAGCTGACTCTGAGCTGTCCCCTGACACAGGATCCCAGCATCATGAAGCAGCAACAACAAATAATTAGAAGCCTAAGTGGTTTTTAGATAAACTGAAATTTGCAAGCAACAGCATGTAATCTCGAGAAGACCCATTCACATCTAGAGTATGAGATACACCAAACGATCCCCAAGCACCTTCCTCTTTGATGCATTTCATTCTGAAACGGGGTCTTACTATGTAGTAATGGTTGGCTTAGAACTCACCAAGATCCTCCTGTCTCTGCCTCTTGAGAGCCCAGCTACATATTTGTTTTGAGATCTTTTTCTTTCATTTTTGGGATCTGGGATTGGGGCCATTTGGGAGGCAGAAAGTGGCTGGTTCTGGACTATCCCTCTCACCAGTGTTCAACAGGCAAAGGTTGTGCCTGTTGACTTTTCCTTGCCGGGAGTGTTCATCCGGGGTCCAGTCATGGTCGGACTGCATCTAGTTAAGGGTTCAGTTCCCTAAGGACTGATGGTTCCTGTGGGGAATGGGGTGAAGTTATTGTTTTGTTTGTTTGTTTTTTGAGACATTATTTCTCTGAGTAGCCCTGACAATCCTGGAATTCCATCTGTAGACAGGCTGCTCTTGAACTCAGAGATCTGCCTGCCTCTGCCTCCCAAGTGCTGGGATTAAAGATGTGAACTGCCACACCTAGCTCATTTTTTTAAAATGAAACTTGAAGTCAGATTTTCTTTACAGACTTTTATGTAAATTATAATCGCTTCATAGGAGAAAATGGGAAACTTCTGGATTTTCTTCTAACTACCAAATACTTGGTGAGGTGCTAAAACATACAGTCGTTCTAACAGAGGCCCCAGGTTCTTGTCTCTTTCTGCTATATGACCATGGGACAAGCCGTGAACCAGCTGTATCTTGAAAGCAGGTCCTCTGGAAAAACCCACCATGCTGCCACCCCAACTTTGGACTTTGCAGCCTCCAGAATTCTAGAACAAGAGAAGTAAACTTCTATTGCTTACAAGCTAAAAAAAATATAAATATTACAGGTGTTATTGACTTAACCCCTGGATAGCACCTCTTTCCTAACTGAACACTTCAGGTGTGAGAACTGGTAACCACTCCTTCCTGTGAGCAGACTCCCCTTTGCCAGTGAAATGTTCGCAGGAAGCAAGCAAAGCTGTATGCTTGATTCCTCAGTTAACAGCTAATTTTTATTTAGGTTTTGCTTTTCTTAGCTTGTTTTTGTGATTACACTTTTATTTCAACTTTTTACTTGTTGTTTTGTGTTCTTCAACTTTTAAGTTTTGTATCAATAGCACTATTTAGTCTGCTTCCCCTAACTTTGTACATGTACGTATACAAGATGTCAAGCAACTAATAGATCATCTGTAGATCATGCATGATAGTCTACTTTTGTTTTTTAAATCACTATCTTTTTATTGATGGGGACTTTCTTGTTGCTGTTGCTTTTGAGATAGGCTGCCCTCCTGCTTGCTATTAGCATAGAATGACCTTGAATAGGTGAACCTCCTGCCTCCATGCATCATTCTCATGAGAGAGATGTGTTTATGCTGTGGTAATACTTGTTACCAAATCCAGTAACAGAATTCATTCAGGCAGATGCCCCATTATTAGCTCCACTTTGCAGCGAGACCACAGAGACAAATAAGTGTGATTGCCTATAGGGGGCACTCTCAAATGACTGGGTCAGTATTTGACCTGAAGCCAGCTACATTCCAAAGTGTTGACTTTAATGTCTTATATGAAGATAATAAGAAACCACAGGCATTTTTTTCTAGCATGGCTAATTTTATCTGGTGATAAATATGTTAAAATACTAGTATTGTAATAAATAATAAAACACAAATCAGCTTTTACAGAAAACAAATGTTTCTTTTATAAAGACTGACTGCCAGACTAACTAAAAGAGGTATGTGTACTCACTAATTGTATAATGTAAGCATCTGAATACAGTTACACGTTCAGTGTCTGGATGTGTCTATGAACAGGGTAAATCACAATGATGGACTAGGACGAATACACCACATTATCCTTGATCAAACTGCTTACACTTGTAATTCTAATTTCTGAGCAATCCAGACTTGCTGGTGTAAACTGCTGCAGATGGATTGGAGGTGTAAGAAGCAGAAGGTTCAGCCAAAAGGTGGTGGAACACATCTTTAATTCCAGCACTTGGGAGGCAGAAGCAGGCATAACTCTGTGAGTTCAAGGCCAGTCTGGTCTACAGAGCAAGTTCCAGGATAATTAGTAGTACACAGAAAAACCCTGTCTTCATCCCCACCCCCAAAGAAGAAGAAAAGAAACAGGAGGCTTATGCTCTTGGAATCAGACTGAGCATGTGTGGAGCCATGCTCGCCCTTCTCTGTGCGACTGCAAATGGAGGGATCTAAAATTTCAATCTCTGACCACATCAAATTCCAAGACATCCTTTGATCTCTAATGAAAGCTCAAAGATGATAATTATTAACTCAAATAAGTCCCCTGCTTCCAAACCCATTGCATCTGCTGGAAGTGACTTTGACTAGGCTCAGAAAACTGGCAAGAGAAGCATGACATAGAAATTATAAAGAATCTGAGAAAGGAAAGAGAGCGGTGGGGCTGACAGAAACAGCAGATGCATGGAGGACTTGGCCCCTAGAAGGCAGGCTAGGAGAACCTAAGGAAGAAGCAATCATAAAGCACCTAAAAATAGGAATGCCCTAGGAAACTGTCCTGAAGATACTGGACCTGCTATTGTGTTCCAAATCCTGCATTTCAGCTGGCGTCTATAAAAAGGCATTGTTTTTAAAATACACCATGTCCTTCCTATCTGTTCACCAAGGGAACTGGTTACACATCCCGCTCTAAGCCGGTGGTCCTTCGCCTGCATTTCTTCATTTCTTACTATAAAAAGCCATACTTGCACTGCTTTCTCTGTGGGAATTTGCACCCACATGTTATGTTTGTAACTATTGTTTCTATTCTTTTTGCAGCTAATCATGGGAACATGGTGGCAGAGTGGCTGTGTGCTTTGTAAGCACATTAAAGTGCACACCGTAGCCTGGTGAGATGGCTCAGCAAGAAAGGTAATTGCCAGAAAGCCTAATGATCTCAGTTTGGTCCCCGATACCCACGTGGTAGAAGGAGACAACTGATTTCTACAAAACTGTCCCCTGCCTGATTTCCACATGCTTGCTATGATACCTATGTGCCTTCACATATATACACGTGTGCACACAATGAACATCTACGTGCCTTCACATATACATGCGCACACACAATGAACACCTATGTGCCTTCATGTACACATGCACACATAATGAATACCTATGTGCCTTCATATATACACATGCATGTACAATGAACACCTATGTGCCTTTACATATACATGCACGTGCACAATGAACACCTATGTGCCTTCACATATACACACACATGCACAATGAGCACCTATGTGCCTTCACATATACATGTGCATACAATGAACGAATGCAAGAAAGGATTTTAAAACTAAAAGAAACACACACCGTTTTGCCTCTTAGTGGGACTTGCCTGCATTAATTTTTCCTTAGTATCTTTCGCTTTAAAAAATTAAGTAAATATTTTCTTGATCAGTTTTCCTAATATTAATCCATTGAAGTCTTCTGAATTACTAACTTGTCTTAGATGATTGGCAAAATGAGAATAAAGTTTGGAAAACTGAGTTTCTGACACTAGAAAAAAAAACACTTCAAAATTGGAGTGGATGAACACAAGCAAAAATCCTTTAAAAAGTAATTTAATTCTATTTATATTCTTTACTGCTGGGGTCATTTTATTCTCACATTTCTACCTGGATCATGTGGATTTTAAATCCAATTCCATGGCTAATGAACATGTGTTTAGTTTTCAAAATGTCATGTGAGCCTTAAGTTGACTGAGAATCACTTGACTGGTGGAAGGTTTGTACTTTCCAGTACTGCTCCCTAAAAAGACCAGTCACTCTCTAAATTAGATGTTTGGCAGTACAGGATCATGTCGTCCTCACAGAGACATTTTGTCAGGAGTCAGCTCCAGCCTGCAGAATTTGCTGCCAGCACCCCTAGCAGGCAGGCATGTCAACAAGGCCACCCTCTCAGCAGTGATGGCTGAACCAGGCAAAGCCTGGTTCTTAGTGAGACTAAATTGGGGCACTTTGGGAAGGTTGGTGGATTACTATGTTAAGAGTTGCAGAGTTAGCAGAATCAGAAGGCAGCCAAGTCTCCCAAATGGTGAATCACAAGTCTGGGAGAAAAGGACGGAGGTTGGAGAGCTGGCAGATCCGCAGCTTCCGGCAGATCCGCAGCTTCCAGCAGCTGCATCCGGAAAGGCTCGGCTGCTCCATGGGAGCATGACTCCCAAGCTGCTACTGCTGTTCCCTCTTGTTGCTGGACTTCAAACTTCCTTCAGTGGGGGAGTTCTTCTCGGTGTCTACCAGAGGGAACTGGGGACTTCTCATTGCGAGTTGTTCTCTCTGACCTACTTTTTAATGGTGTAAGAAAACTGTCTCAGAACTATGAGGATTAATGTTTTCCCTGCTACGGATCACTGCAATTCTGGCCTTTGGCACTGCTAACAAATTCCTTTTCTCTTCCTGATATATGTTACGGCTTTTTAGTATCAAGAACAGTGCTCAGACTTTTTTTTTTTTTTTAAAGTAACTGGTATAAAGTCCAAAGGACAATGGTGATATTCCTCAGCAACAACTCTTGCCCAAGTGATACCCTGGCACACCAAGCTGGCTTCTTGTCAAATTCTCAACTGTTTAACGTTGACAGTCCCTTTCTGTCCTGCTGTCTGTATGAAAACAGCATTGCCTTTGTCCATTTCATTTCTTGTCTGGCTCTCCTGTGGGACCTCTGTTCCTGCTCTGTTTCTAGACTGGGTCACCCACATCTCACTACCACCCTAAGAACTCTACGTCATCTAGTTCCCCCTAAACAGCCACAGTAATAGCGCTTCTTATATTTGTAATAGCTCTTCTTATGAAACGTCTCCCAACTTATAAACAAATCTTAAAACTCCATACATCATTAACCCACTAAGGTAAAACTCTGTTAAATAAAGCTTTGTATGAGACAAGAAGTTTGGACAGGCCACCCAGCTCTGGACCCAACAGTTTGAAGTAATGAAGAGTTTAACCACTGACAGGGCACTTTCGTTGGCTGCTACAGACTGTGTAGCCAATGAACCAATGAAGCTATAATCAGCTCACTAGTTAAGAGTTGTTCAACTGACCCAGTATTGGCTAAGACTGGAGTATGTTGGTTTTTCAAACTGTGTCCCTGTTTTCCTACTGATGTTGTGTGCTCTGAGGGTTGGTTGCATTCTTCAGAACTTGTTTTGGTTTGGGGACCTGCCCAATTTTTAAGCTGTGGTTTTTGTTTTTGCTTTTAAAATTTCTTTGCTCAAATAAACTCTACTAAATGTAATTGATGTAAGGATTTTTTTCTTTTCTAATAACCTTTGGGTAGGCTCAGAACAGCTTGAGAATGTGCATTTACCTTTCCAATTGTCAATTTTATGACCTCTAAATGTATATTTAGTATCATTGCTGAACACTTTAAAACAAAGTTTTCTTTTTAAAAAAAATCTTTAAAAACTTTAAAAAAGATTTAAAACATTTAAATTTTATGTGTATCGGTATTTTGCCTGCATATATATCTTTGTACAAGATCCATGCCTGGTGCCCAGAGGCCAGAAGAGGGCGTTGCACTCTTTGGGGCTGTAGGTATAGACTGCGGTGAGCCACCATGTGGGTGCTGGCAATTGAACCTGAAACCTCTAGAAGAGCACTCAGTGCTTTTAACCATTGAGCCATCTCTCCAGCCCCCTTTTATTAATTATTTATGTGTATGTGTAAATGTGTGCATGAGTCTACATATGCCACGTGTATACAGGAAACTAATGAGGACAGAAGAAGGTGTTGGGTAGCTTGGAACTAGAGTTACAGATGGTTGTGGGCTTCAATATGGTGCTAGGAACTGAACCCAGGTCCTCTACAAGAGCAGGAAGTACCCTTAACTGCTGAGCCATCTTTCCAAAGCCTCTTTGTTGAAAACTTAATGTTCAGATTGAATGGCCTGTAAGTAGAAAGCAATTTTTAAAAGTTATTTTGAAGCTTTGGTAGAAGGAAAGGAGCAGAGACTGTTTCTTTAACATTCTTTATGTTAATTACATGTAGTTGAGCTAATGTTTTTGGATAGTAGTGCCTGGTTTGTTTGGGATCAGGGGGACTATAAACAACTGGTTCATTGTCCTTGGGAGACTAGAGTCCAGCATCAGGAAACAGGTGGAACTGGTGTTCAGTGACAGCTTGTTTTCTGACTTATAGATGTCATCCTTTTGTTGACTCCTTACACAGCAGAGGGGACAAGGCAGATCTTTGGGCTCTCTTGTATAAAGAGCACAAATCCCATCCATGAGGGCATTCTCATAACTTAATCATCCTGCAAAGATCATACATCCCAATAACTTTATATTGGTGATTACATTTTAAATCAAGTCATTCAGTCCAGAGCAACTGGGTCAAAGAAATATATTATTAAAATTAGCTTCACCTGTTTCTCTTTACATTTAATTTCATTTTATTTTTATTTACATATCTATGTCTATATGCCACCTGGATGCTGGTACCCATAGAAGCTGGAAGGTGTTGGGTCCCCTGAGCTGGAGCTACAGGCAGGTCTGAGCCATCCTTTGTGGTTATTCTGGAATCCTGAAAGAAGTGGGTTTTTTTTTGTTTGTTGTTTGTTTTTTTTTAATCAAGTTCTGCTATACTAATATCTGTATATGGACAAAATGTGAAGTCTGCCCACTGGGTCCCTTCTCTAGCTGCCTGGCTGACAAGATATGTGCCTACTATTTTGCATATGACTTAGATAGACAGGGAAAGAGAACAGGATACTGGGAAGGGGACAGAGTCAGAGAGAGCCACCCTCCATGAAGCACCCAGATCAGACACACTGAATCTTTCCTGGTAAGCCATGACTCATGGTGACACACAGATTATTAGAAACGGGTTAAACAAATATGTGAGAGTTAGCCAATAAGAGGCTAGAGCTAATGGGCCAGGCAGTATTTCAATGAATACAGTTTCTGTGTAATTATTTTGGGTATAAGCTAGACAGGCACTGGGTGGCAGGAGCCTGGCGGCCACCGGGACCAAAAGCAGGCCCGCGTGCCTCTTAGTACAAATTGGCGCCCAATGTGGGGCTCGAACCCACGACCCTGGGATTAAGAGTCTCATGCTCTACCGACTGAGTTAGATAGACAGGGAAAGAGAACAGGATACTGGGAAGGGGACAGAGTTAGAGTGAGCTGCCCGACATGAAGCTCCCAGGTCAGACATGCTGAATCTTTCCCAGTAAGCCACAACTCGTGGCGACACACAGATTATTAGAAATGGGTTAAACAAATATGTGAGATTTATCCAATAAGAGGCTAGAGCTAATGGGCCAGGCAGTATTTAAATGAATACAGTTTCCATGTAATTATTTCGGGTATGCACCGGGAGCTGGGCGGGACAGAACAAGGGGCCCTGCGCCGGGAACCAGGCACTGGGAACGCAGCCCGCGGGCCTCATGCAACAGGGTAGGGGAATGAAAGTGTGCCAGAATGTGTATGCAGAGGCCAAAGGAAACTTTGTGGGATTTGCTATTCTCCTTCCACCATTGGGTACCAGGTTCGAACTCATGTTGTCAATCTCGGAAGCAAAAATCTTTACCTGCTGAGTCATCTAATTGGCCCTCTTAACTTCATTTCTAAGGGTTACTTAATTCCAAGTTTAAGCCAATCACAAGTGTATTTTATGAACACAGTAATAGTTCTGCAAGCTTGTAAGATGCATTTTTGTTGATCTGATTCCTTCCAAATAATCAAAGGCACAGACTGGATACAATTATCACCCTGGTCATTTTGATATCATGCTTGACCAGCCCCAGATAGTGTTTGCTACAGAACAGGAGCTGAAGGGTGGAAGAGCACAGCAGTTCCACCAGTGCCTGGCTCAGAGTTTATTAATTTTGATGGTATCCATAGCTTTTCTTCTTCTGTGGAAATAAAATCAAAACCCCTTCCCCAATGTAACACATGTCCTGGTTTCCATTCTGAGGTCAGCACATCTTTAAGGTAGATCACCTGATTTAATTCCATAGTTTTTTCTACTATCCAATGTCTCTCTGAAGATGCTGTTCCTTTCTCATTAACATTTAGGAAATTCAAAGTTAGTAAAGTATTATGCAAGCTATTTCTGGGGATATTTATTATCCCTTTCTGTTTATTTAACATATCCTTTACAGTTCTATTTGATCTTTCTATAACTGCCTGTCCTGTAGGACTGTGTGATATACCTGTAATATGCTTTATATTATAATAACCAAAAACTGTTTCATTTTCTTAGAGACAAATGCTGGAGCACTGTCAGTCTGTATTTGTACAAGTATACCCATGATCTAGAAAATGTGTAATTACTGAATGTAGCCCATTTTTGGTCTGAGGTAGAGGTAAGAGTCAGTGGTTGGCTGTTTTGCTGTTCTGATCTTCAGGTTGAACTTCAATATCTGTCTCTGGGTTTTTATTATTTATGCTACATTTGGCATCCAATGCTTGGAGTATGAATTTACAAAAAAGCTGGTTGCCTGTGACTTTACAGCCACTGGCACAGGCTGGAGCTACATGCAGCCAGAGTCACTGCCCTACCATCTAGGTTTTTCTTTTTTCCCTCCTGGCAGGCTCTCGCTGAACCCCCCCCCCCTTAGGCTGCTGCCAAACTAGGTAACTGCCTTGAAATTCAGGCTTTCTACGCAGCAGCAATAAGCCTCACATCTTCATCAACATCATTGACAGATTTGGTAAGACAATTGGGAATTCTTAAAGGGAGGAATTAGTTAAACGAGAGTATTTTTTCACATTAAGAAATGGGAAACACGATTACATTGGAGTGATTTGGGTCTCTGTATGATAATATGTTGGATAGTTTGAAAATGGAATGATTAAATAAGAGGATAACTAATTTAGATGGGATTTATGTAATGTCAATTGTAAACATTATCAGCATTATCACTTTTGTTTTATCACTAAAATAGTTGATTAATCTGAGTGCTAAGATACAGGCCTTAGAAAAACCTAATAAAACAGATCACAGAGATATTCAAATTCAGACAGAGGAATTTAATGGAGAACCACTTTCAGCATTGCATTATAAGAATAGAGAGGAACAGCCTACGGTTTTCAGACAACCAACCTTAATATACCCTGGAACCTTACATGAATTGTTAAATGGTAGACGCTCTGTTACAGCTAATTGGACTTCCAAGGCAATGTTAGATTTAAGATGATTCAAGGAAGTGATAGTCTCATATGGCATGCATTCACCTTTTGTGAAGCAAATGTTAAACTCGTGGTAAAAGAATTATCCTAACAACTGGATAAATTTGGTTAAAGGTGTTTTAGAGCCTAGTCCCCAATTACAATGGAGTTCGTGGTTCAGAGAAGAGGCTAAGACTTTTGAACAGTAGAGTAAAGCTTGAGGTATAGAAATCTCCCAAGATCAAATTATCAGAGAAGGAAATTATGTTACTATAGAAAGGCAATTTGTGTATGATGACCACATCCTGAATTTATGCTATGCAGCAGCTTTGAATGCTTGGGACAGAATTGAAGAAATAGGAAAGAAAATTGATTCATTTATTAAAGTTATACAGGGGCCAAAGGAAGTCTTCACAGATATCTTATAAAGATTGACTTCAACAGTAAATAGAATGATACTAAATTCAGAAGCTAGAAAATAAAAATTGAATCTCTGGCTTTTGAAAATGATAATTCTCAATGCAAAAGGATAATAAGGCCATTAAAGGCAAGGCCAGCACCTTTGGAGAAATGGATCCAAGATAACAATTAATATTGAATCTTATGACCATTATAATACTTGGATAGGAGAGGTGATTTCCACAGGTTTGAAGAAAAATTGAAATGTCAAGTATTTCAATTGTAGCAAACAAGGTCACCTTAAAAGGAACTATAAACAGGGCATTCCTAGAAACAATGTTTTTTCTAAGTATAATCCATTCAGAATGCCCTTCCCTTCTAATTATGTAGAAGGGGTGACAAAGGCAGACATTGAACTAATGAATGTAGGTCAATAAGGGATATTCAAGGTAACCCTTTGCCATTGGGACACCCCATGAGGGTCCTCTTGCAGGCCCCTATGCCAAATCTGGTTTAGTCTTTTTCTGCTATCAGAGTGGAAACTCCTTCCCAGAGCAACTAAAGAGCCTAATGCCCATTGTCAGAAACCATAGTGCTCTGGATGATAGAACAGTTATGGAAGAAAGAACAAAAAAAAAATGCAGGAGAAACCATAAAATGAGTATTTTGGCAAACTTCTATAAATGAAGAAAGACCAAAATTAAAAATATGAATAATGACATTGTCATTGAAGGTCTGATAGACACAGGTGTGGGTTTAACAATTTCATCAGAGTTTTGGCATCCAAATTGGTCTCTTCAGGATGTGAATTTTTTTAGGGATTGGAAGTTTATATCAGGTTGATGTGGGATTCCCCTCTGTATGCTATGAATATCATTGGTTAATAAAGAAACTGCTTTGGGCCTATAGCTGAGCTATGGGGGAACATAGCTAGGTGGGGAAAACTAAACTGAATGCTGGGAGAAAGGAGATAGAGTCAGGGAGAAGCCATGCAGCCCTGCTGGACACAGATGCCAGAACTTTACCCAGTAAGCCACAGCCTCATGGTGAAACACAGATTACTAGAAATAGGTTAAATGAAGATATAAGAGCTAGCCAATAAGAAGCTAGAGCTAATGCGCCAAGCAGTGATTTAAATAATATAGTTTTTGTGTGATTATTTTGGGGCTGAGCTGCCGGGCTGCTGGGAAACAAACAAGCTACCTCTTAGTGAAGCAGAGCACTAGATGGGTTGAATATATAGGGCCAGAAAGACAGAAAGGAATATTAAAACCACATGTGGTTAACATAGCAATGATTTTGTGGGGACATGATTTGCTATAGCAATGGAATACTCCGATTAACATTCTCCCAAACTTAGAAATGAAGCATAAGTTAACATATGTTTCTGGGAATAATATTATAAGATATTATAAAGAGCAGTCACTGAATAAGAACAGGGCATAATAGCTGCTGATCTTCCAAAGGCACCAACAGCCCTACTTTTAAAATGGTTAACAGACAAACATGTATGGGTTGTGTAATGGCCTTTAACAACAGAGAAACTGCAGGTTTTAGAACAACTGGAATAGGAGCAACTAAATGCTTAGCATACTGAAGAATCAACCAGCTCTTGGAATTCTGTATTTGTTGTTAAAAAGAAATCTGGAAAACAGAGAATGGTAACAGATCTAAGAACTGTTAATATTGTGATTTAGCCAATGGGCTCTATAGTCTGGCATTCCTATTGCCTAAAGGATAGTTTCTTATAGTTATTGATTTAAAGGATTGTTTTTTCACTATACCTTTACAAGAAAAGGACAGAAAAAAATTTGCCTTCACAGTGCCTACTTATAATAATTCTCAGACAGGCTTGGTGGAACCAGAGACAGAGGCTGCTGCCAATGGAAAGCCATGTCAGATTTGTCTTCGATATCATCAACGGACACATTAGCATTATGACGCATCTTTCACATCAAAGGCAATCTATATTTTTGTCTTCTGGAACTTTCAGTCAGCGGTTAAATATTTGCCTGTGCAAGGTTGGTTGTAAAACCAAGCAAACTGGCATACAAGTGCCTGCCACACTGCAGAAGACTGAGGCAAGGGGATTTTTTTGTATGCATGCATGTGTTGTATGTGTGGGTAGGTGTACCTGCACATTTGTGCTGAAGTGAAATGTCTTCTTTTGAAGCAGGGTCTCTCCCTGAACCTGGAACCCATATTTTCTCAGGTAAGTTGGAAGCCAGCAGGCTCACCCCTTCCTTCTATTTACGTGTGTCTCCAAACCAAGGTTACAAATACACATAAGACAATTGGCTTCTTATGTAAGTTCTGGAATCCAAACTCCAGACCTAAGATTGAGCAGCAAGTGCTCTTAACATGGAGCCATCTCTCCAGTTTGCTTTGTAGTTTCTTGAAGCAGAAGATAGTAATTTGAGACCTTGTTCCATTTTTGGACATAAGCCTATCATGCCAAGAATTTCCTTTCCAGCATTCCTTTACGTATACTATCAGAAACGTGAGGGTTTTCTTTTCTTATTTTTTTTTTCAATTCAAAATATTTAAACATTTTCTTGAGTCTTCTTTGATTTTATAAACATTACATTCATGTTTGCAGATTTTCCTCTTGCATTTCCATTTGTTTCAAGAACTTGAGCTTATGTGGAATATTTGCAAAATAAACTTAAAATTTTCCAAACTGCCAGCACAGAGTTATTGTTTGTTGATTGTCTTTTGCTGGTGAGTGAAGATTTTCTTAGTTCTTTGTGTACCATGGACCTTTGTATTGGATTTGGATATTTTGAATGCTGTTATGAGAATTAGTCCTTTAAAACTGATGTTTGTACTTTGCCAGGCAAAGGCCTGATTAATTATAAGCTGTGCATCCCAACAAACCTAGGGTTGTCAGTCTATTGTAAATTGAATTTTCTGAGACTTGACAGATATAGGTCAATCTGTATTTCATATACCTCCAAATGTCTTCCATGGTCCTGTGGTGGTTGTCTTTAATATAGTTCAGTTTTAAATGGCTGGTGCATGTTATATATGGCCAGAGCTCTGTACATATATTAGGGAGTGATCCCAGAGTTCATGAACTCTGAGTGGTTATTTGTCTAAGCTCCTTTCTCTGCACTATCTCTGGGAAATAGAACCTTTTAGTTCTCTAAGGTTTCCCAAGAAGTCTAGGATATTGTCCTGCTACAGAGTACTTTCTGAGATAATCACATTCGGGGATAAGTAATGAGAAGACAGACAGAGTGAGGAAAACTGACAGACAGACAGGTGCTTGTGCCCGAGTCCTATAAGCATGGTTCTTTTCCCTAGGGAGAAGAATTCTGTCTTCAGTTTTAGACTCCTTTTGTCGCCATTGCTATTATTGCTACCACAAGATTATTTGGTGGTTTAAATCCCAAAATACAGAGAAGAAGAAAGGAAAAAAAGAATTGTTTCTCCTGAGCATTAAGAAACATTTCAGTTTGGATATGGTGGGACAGGCCTGTGATTTTGACATGTGGATAGTTTTAAAAAATGCGAAGGAATGCTGCGAATTAGAGGCTAGCCTGAGCTATGTGATAAGATTAAAATAAATTAATAAATAAGTAGAACAAAGAAGTACAGACCCAGCTCTTCTCTTGTTGTTTGACCAGGAGTAGGGGAATTCCGATCTCAGTAGCCTCCATGCACTAATGCCCACTACCAATTACAAGTTATGCTATGCTCAGGCAAAGAGATGCTGGAGCTACCAAACTAAATACAGTCACTGCCATTTTGATGGACACACGTGGATTCTGATGTTCCATCCTAGAGGGCCTTTTAGACTTCAAAGTTTGCTTTATTCATTCTGTCTAGGGGCTGCACAAAACTCAAGTCCAAATGGGTCAAAGACCTTAAAATAAAGCCAACCACACTGATCCTCATAGAAGAGAAAGTGGGAAGTACACTTGAACACATTGGCACAAGAGACCACTTCCTAAATATAACACCAGTAGCACAGACACTGAGAGAAAAATCAATAAATGGGACCTCCCAAAACTGAGAAGCTTCTGTAAAGCAAAGAATATGGTCAACAAGATAAAATGGCAGCCTGCAGAATGGGAAAAGATCTTCACCAACCCCACATCAGGCAGAGGTCTAATATTCGAAATATACAAAGAACTCAAGAAATTGGTCATCAAAAGAACAAATAATCCAATAAAAAAAGGAGTATAAACCTAAACAGAGAACTCTCAACAGAGGAATCTAAAACGGCTGAAGGTACTTAAGGAAATGTTCAACATCCTTAGTCATCAGAGAAATGCAAATCAAAACAACTCTGAGATTCCATCTTACACCTGTAAGAATGGCCAAGATCAAAAACACTGATGACAACTTATGCTGGAATGGATGTGAGGTAAAGGGAACAGTCCTGCATTGCTGGTGGGAGTGCAAATTGGTATAGCCCCTTTGGATATCAGTATGGCAATTTCTCAGAAAATTAAGAAACAACCTTTCTCAAGACTACTTTTGGGTATATACCCAAAGGATGCTCAATCATACCACAAGGACATGTGCTCAACTATGTTTATTGTGGCATTATTTGTCATATCCAGAACCTGGAAACAACCTAAATGCCCCTTGACCAAAGAATGGATAAGGAACATGTGGTACATTTACACAATGGGGTATACACAGCAGAAAAAAATAACATCTTGAAATTTGCAGGAAAATGGATGGAGCTAGAAACACCATTTTGAGTGATATAACCCAGACCCAGAAAGACAAATATCATATGTACTCACTTCTAGGTGACTTTTAGACATAAAGAAAAGAAAACTAGCCTATAATTCATAATCTCAGAGAACCTAGACAGCAATGAGGACCCTAAGAGAGATATACATGGGTATAATGTACATGGGAAGTAGAAAAAGTCAAGCTCTCCTGAGTAAATTGGGAGCATGGGGACCATGGGAGAGGGTAGAAGGGGAGGGGAGAGGGAGGGAGGGGAGAGGAAGGCAGGGGAACAGAGAAAAATGTGTAGCTCAAGAAAATCAACAATTTTTTTTAAAAAAATAAAAGATTGAAAAAATTAGAATGTTTATATAACTTAAATAAAATAATTCAATCTAAAAAAGAGATGTAAACATAAAACCATGGGAAATTAGCTCAGTAGTTATGGCACGCCTATTTTATGGAAACCTATATAGCCACTAACATTGTGTCTATAAACAGTTTATAATAACATGACGGTATTTTATTTAAAAAGTAGTATGATTATACATACAGTAGCAAGTATGTTAGAGAAACAAGCCCTGAGGCATATGTGCTTATCTCAGCTCATGAGAGGACCACAAAATTAGGGCCAGCCTGGGCTACACAATGAGATGTTGTCTCAGAAGAATAAAGCGAAAAAGCAAAATTGAAAGCAAGCAGAGTGCAGCTAAAAGCACTGAGTGACTGAGGGGAGCCAAGGCTTTCTTCTATTTTCTGTTTACAGCATCTGTTGGGTTCTTCTGAATTCCTTCCTACTTTTAAAAACTATATAACAATATATTTCTTTTTTGTTTTTAAATGGCTTTTCATTTATACTTTGAACATTTATATATTAAGTGTGTTATTTAGTTCATAATAATGTAAACCAATAGCAACATCCTTCATCCTGACATCAATTCCAACCCTTGATTTTTAAGACTGTGTAGGAGAGGAAGGTTTCTTTTTTTAATAAGTTGAAAAGAGAATGAGCAAATAATCAGGTCTTTTTGTTGTTTGTTTTTCTGAGATTCTATATAACAGTCCTGGCTATCCTGGAACTCACTCTGTAGATCAGGCTGGCCTCAAAGATAACCAGGTCCTAATACTTACTTAGTAATTAGGATGAATGGGATATTTCTGGTTCTGGAATCTTCCAAATACAACCTCATTTTTTATACTGTCATCAAGTTTGGGCTTGGAATAATCTACTTGAGTTATAAATGGCTTGTAATGGTTTATTTAATAATACAATTTGGCTCCACTTTTAAAATGCAGGCGAAAAGATAAACTCAGGTCTCATCAGTTTAAAAACAAAGTTTGGGCAAGAATCTCTGGCTCTTCACCCCCTTAATGATGCCAGGAGTCTCAAGAAAAGGAGCATTGCTCAAATATTGTGTTATCTTTCAGAGAAGATGCAGTGAGGCACAAGAAGATGCTGTTTGTAAAGTGTCAAGTCTCTGCTTAAAATCCTCTGGGGAGATGGTCTCCTGTGGCCTGGCCCAGGCAGTTGGCAGATTGTGGCCTGGGGATGCTCTGCCACAGCCCAGGCAGCTGAGGAGTTCTATACGAGTGAAAACACACAGACATGCAGGCATTTGGTCTCTGTGGAATTCAGTCATTGCCATGCCTGGGTGCCTGCAGCAGAGAGAGCTGTGTTTCCTGCTGGTATCAGTGAAGGCAGTCTGAGACTCTGCAATCTGTAGGCACTTTGGTACCTGCACTATAGTGATGACGATGCCTGGAATATTTTTACTCTTGAAAATGAATTAATGATTATAAATGCTCTCACAAATGTGATTTCACACTGTGAGTGTTTAAAATAAATATGTCAAAATTTACATGTTATATAAATACTCTCCCCTTCAAAGAAATGTCTTATTGCCTTTTTATTAGTTTGTTTTATTTTCCTGGTTTAGTGTTTTTGAGACGGCACCTTGCTCCAAACTTGTGATGGTCCTACCTCTGCCTCCTGAGTATTGGGATTACAGGTGTGTACTACCATAGCCATCTTGGGGCTATCTTCTTTTTAGTGTCTCCATCACTCAAGGTATGGCTTGGTGTTCTACTTTGCACATTTACGTCAGAGATTATGGAACACGGGAAAATCTTTTTAGTGTTTCTGATGTTTTGACCTTTGTGGGTAGGCTTACTATTTTCATGGGTAGTCAAAAAGAACAATCTTTGTGAACAATACGAGCAATTTAGCTACTCTCTGACCCAGTTCCCAGGACCACACAGTTCAGTTCACCCCTGATGTGATGTAGGGCCAGTTAAACTTTCAGCCACTGTCTGTGGGAGAACTAGGCACAGTATACGCTATTATCGGTGCTGGGAGTTTTCTTTGTAAACAATCAGATGAGACTGTACAGTAAGGAAGCTGATGCTTTGTATTATAATCACTACAAAGGCTACAAAGACTAATAATACCCGTAAAAAATACACTCTACGAAGGTGAGACAATCAGTGTGAGTTTATAGTCTCCCAAGAAGTCTATTCATTTTGCCCTAGTTAGCGTTTCTATTGCTGTGACAAAACACCATGACCAAAAGGCAAGTTGGAGAGGAAAAGGTTTATTAGGCTTATACTTCAGCATTGCTGTTCATCACTGAAGGAACTAATGACAGCAACTGAAAACAGGACAGGATCTCGGAAGCAGGAGCTGATGCAGAGGCCATGGAGAGGTGCTGCTTACTGCCTTGCTTCCCCTGGCTTGTTCGGTCCACCTTCTTATAGAATCCAGGACCAGCAGCTCAGGAATGGCACTTCCCACCATGGACTGGGCCCTCCCCAATTCATCACTAAATGAGAAAATGCTTTACAGCTGGATCTCTAAGAGGCATTTCCTCCACTGAGGCTTCTCCCTCTGATGACTCTAGTTTGTGTCACACAAAACTCCCAGTACACATTTGCTTATATTTTGTCTATCTGTCCCTTCCTTCGAAACATTCTTCATATTTTATAGTCCTGTTACTATAGTAAGAATACTTTTGTGGGATATTTCTACACTGTGTGAAGATGCATTGCTGGTGGTTGGTGTAATAAAAAGCTTAACGACCAATAGCTAGGTGGGACTTCCAGGCAGAAAGAGAACTCTGGGAAGAGGAAGAAAGGCAGAATCACCAGCAAGACCCAAAGGAAGCAGAATGGGCAGTATAGAGATGAGGTAACAAGCTCCGTGGAAGAATGTAGATTTCAAAATATGGGTTAATTTAAATTGTAAAAACTAGTTGGGAACAACCCTAAACTAAGGCCAAGCTTTCATAATTAATAATAAGTCTCCGTGTGGTTATTTGTGAGTTGGAGTCTGAAAAGTCAAATAACAGAATACTTTGACAGGCACAAGGCACATAGGGACACGAATGTTCACACGATGAATTCTCACATCCTTGGCATGTCTGTATTTTAAAGAAGATTTAGGGTACGTATGTTTGGATGTATGCCACTTGTGCATGTGTACCCATGAAGGCGAGAAGAGGGCATCAGATGCCTTGGATCTAGAGCTACAGGTGACTGTAGGCCACCTCATGTGGGTGTTAGGAATCAAATTTGGTTCTTTGGAAAAGAAGCAAGTGCTTCTGAGCCTTGGGCCATCTTTCCAGGCCCCCAACCCCATTTTACAAACTACAGTTCTGAACAGAACTTCAAAATGTTTGTCTCCCTGCTTCTTTTAAAATAAAGGCTTCTGGACAGAATTTATCCATGTCTTGATGACTCAGAACTGCTCTTCCAAACATGAATTACTCATTGTGTTTTGAGACTTGAGCAACTACAACAAAAATATGTGTATATGCCCAAAGCATGCAGAGAGACATGCTTGCTTTATTGCTATGCCACACAGACTCATATTGGTATTTGACAAAAAAACACCTCTTTTCTTACATTTTATTCTTCTCTTGTAATGTGCTCTACACTCCCGTGTGTTCTTACACACATGCATGAATCTCATGCTCCAAGCCTCCTCCCTATTTGCAACTTCAGTTCCCTGGGAAGAGTTAGCAACATGCCTCATGTACAAACGTTGTGTCCAGAGTGAATACAGAGGCTACTGGATTTACACCTGGGCTGTTGGGCTATGTTTTAGCAAGCCCAACAGAAACTACAAATATCTAATAGAAAATCACTGAATTCCTCTAGTCTAGCAAATCATCATGGAACAATTGAATCTTAGCGGGGCAGTACACTGCAGAATACAAATGGCTTCCCTCTGTGATCTCATTGCTGATTGGGAGATGCAGTTCTCTGCCATTAACGATAACTAGCATTGAGACTGGTTCACATAAAGCTATCCCAGGGAAAGTTCCAAACTCAAAAATCAAAGGTTGAGGAGCGACTGGAGTTGCAGTTCCATGGTGCAACGGGCTAGGTCTTCCAGTCTCAGCGCAAAAACTCCAAACAGGAAGCCAGCAGGACAGATTCTGCTGGGTGAGCTTGGCTTTGCATCATCACAAGGCTGAGACATTCTAGGCCGGGGACTGTCTATGTGGCATGTGTAGGAAACTGGAGAGGGTTACCACCTAATTTTTTTTCTCACGAGGATGCTAAAATATCTCTGTACTGTTTGCTTGAAGACTGTACACACACACACACATGCATGCACACATACACACTTTTGAATCTGACCGAATTTTTAACAGATCACATCTTATTTGTACACGAGGTGTCACTTGAAGCCCACTTGATGGATGGAGAAACTGAGGCATAGGAAGGGTCTCAGCAGAACTGGGAATGCAGCCTGCCTCCCATCTCTTGGGACTCTTGCTGTCTGTGCTGTCTAAACTGTCACCTTACCAGCTCTCCGACTATATGGCTATGTGAGGTATTAGGTTTGTCTCCTCTTAAGGGCGCTGTTTTTTCCTTGAAGCTGGTGATTGCATTGGAAGTTCAGGGAAGTCTTGGGCTTGTACATCTCTTTCCCATTATCTGTTTGATCTCTGCTTCCTGGAGCTCTTTCCATACAGTTGACTTGTGACCTGCAAACAACCCTGTCCTGTCCCAGACTCAATCCTGCCAGGCCAGCACACTTAACTACCAAACAGGGTAGATGTTTACTCTCAAAGCCTCCCCCCAGCTCCTACTGACGCAGTCTAAGAACCTCTGCTTTTGCTTCCTCACTCACCCTCTAGAACGCTTCCCTGAGACAGCATTCGAGCGTCAGTGGACATAGACTGTCTATCTCTTGTCCTCCACAGTGGTCACAATACTGTACTTGTCTATCTGAAAGGAAACTTCTCCACTCTCTACACATTTGACTCCCAAGCATACTCCAGGTTAAGCACGCCACCTACAATCGTCCCCGCTGAGTCTGCCATCAGCTGCCTCCTGTTCCTTTCACTTTTTGTCATGTTCGCCTCCTCCTTGGGTACCAGCCTGCTCTAGATAAAAAGTAATGCCCTACACCTCACCAGGTACTGTAAAGCAGACATTTACCAACCTACCACGAAGGTCAGCCCAGCTCCAAGAGTTTTCTTGCCCTGGTTATCCGTTCGGTCCCTGACCCAGCCGTAGCTGCAGAAACCCTGCTGAAGTTTCAAGTGGCCCTTCTGTCACTTGCCCAAGCCGGAAGCCCACTTTCCCACCCTCTTTTCCAGTATTGCTCTATGTGAGGCTTCAGCCAGATGGAACTAATTGCTATTCTTTATGCATCTGTGTGTTTTCTAGCTCCTTGATGTTTGTTCTGTGAGAAATGCCTGGAACAGCACTCTGTCCGCCACCTGTGCTCCCCAGCCCATCCACTGCAGATCTCTGCAACCCAAGTCTCTTTATCTTTCAGATTGGCACTTCTGCTTTTCTTATGCCCTTTTCCACTCCATTTCTTCCTTTACTTTTTAAAGCACTTTATTTGTACTTTCTTCTGGGAGAACTTTGCCAGGTTCAAATGTAAATAGCACATCGAACAAATCAGTAATGTTAGATTATAATCATAAAAGTTCTTTTAAAAGTAACTGTCACTGTCCCTCTAAAAACAGCTCTGCTTTTGCTCTGAATGAAAATTCAGGCAAAGTCATGATTTTTCTGATAGTTCCTTCTTAAGAAAAGTTCCATATTCACACTAAGCTACAAAGTAACCTCAATCCAGAAATTAGTAGCTTGACCCAATCTTCATCATTCAAAGCTAACATGTCCCCACTATCTTCAGCAGGTGAGTGGATGCCTTCAGTGTGGACACCCTGCTTGGCTTTTATCTTTCATTCACTGACTGGGGCCTCTGACCAACTTCCACTCCCAGGTTGTCAGGAAGAAAAAGTGGAAGGCCCAGGAATCTTTTGAGGCTAACAGAATCCAAAATTTACAGCAAGCTTCCTCTCTCTGGGGTCTTTTCTATAAAGCCTTTGGATGTTTTGCTCTTTTGGGGACTCCAGTGATACAGCTGGCTGCTCTTCTCTCATCCCCAGTAATCTGGGACCACCGCCAGCCTTTCTCTGCCTGGGTGTCGTTAAGCCTCTGGGCAGCTAGGTTAGCTGCACCTTCATCTTTTTGGGAACAAGCTGTTGAGGGGCAGTTTGAGTTCATATCAGCAGCAATGCCCCTTCACTGTGGATGTCTAGACAAATGGCTGGTTATGGAGTGTCATTTCAACACTTCTCATACTTAAACATCAGTCCACATCGTCCAAAACCAGGCTTTGTGTCCAGTTCTTCAAGGACTGCCGGCCTCCATCAGGCTAGCTTTGAGAGGGGTTGGTAGGCAGGCTGCCCGGCCCTCCTCCCCGGGATGACAGTGGAGAACACGGCAGTAAAGAGGTAGAGATTCCTGCAAAGCTCTCTCAGTGCTCCCGTTGGGGCCTTTTATGCTTTCTTTGTGGCTGAGCAAGTTTTTAAGTTGATAGAACCTATTCTTCATTTTTCTTTGAAACTGGCACCTTGATCTGCATTACCTCATTTTGGAATTTCCTATCTGTTAGAACTAAGAGATTTAGTTAAAACTTCCAGTTTAATACCTTGTTACCTAGCCACAGAGCAGTTGCGAAAGGGTGTGCTGCTTTTGTAGACTGTATACTGCCTGAGGCTGCGGAGAGTGGTAAGCTCATCTCAGATTCCCCATAGCATCTAGAATTGGACATGCTTCCCAATAGGCGATACAGAGTTAGAGCTCCCTGCAATGGACCAAGCACAGAGCTACTGTCTCACACTCTTTATTATCCTCCATTCAAAACTATGGACAATGTGATGGACCTCTCTCTATGTTTGTCATATCCTAGAGTCTAGGACCTAGGCTATGTGATGGACCTCTTGCTATTCATCACATCCTCTTTCGTTTCCGTTTTACAGGAAGTTAGATTTTATTTCCCAGCATCTCTTGGAGTTAGGTGGGACTATTACTTGAGTTCCAGTCCACAGGATGAGGGAAGAAGTGACTACATCAGTTCCAAGTGTGGCTCCAAGAGACCTCCTGGGGTGTCCTCCATGGCTTTCCCCTACTGCAGATGCAGAGGGGAGGTGGTCCTAAGAAATCACACTGTAGTTGGATGAGCACTCACTGTCACACACTAGACTGTGTTGACAGTCATATTCACATCTTTACAGTGAGAAGCCACTGTGACATTACATTGTCATAACAGTGGTATCTAGAAATACAGAAGGCTGGGGTCTAAAAACGCACTTCTGAAAGCAAACCAAACAAATTTCTCCTGATCCTTTTTCTCAACTCCTATGGGAAAGCTCCTGTGATCTATGTTCTCAAGGCAAGAAATATGGTCTACTCTTTCCTGTGGCAGTTCACACACTCGCTGAAAAGCTAAGGCACATCCCTTAGGTTAAGCGATTTTATTTTAGCTAAAAGAAAAACATGCAGAAGTTTTTTCCCTCAGCTCCATAAGCTCAAAATTCATTTTAATTAAAAAATATCATTGGCATGAAGGTGGGGAGTGGGCACAGTTGTGGAATGCCAATGCAGGGACTTGGCTGCTTTTCCGTAGGACTGTAGTTCAGGATGTGGTAGGCTGTATTTCTGGAATAGGAGCAAGACAAGTTCATTCAACCATGCAAATTCAATTAGAAGCCTTGGACTTATTTCCTGTGAAAATGTGTTCTCTATACTATGCTTGCTCTAGCATTCTTTCCAGGGTTTCACCATGATAGTTCCATTTGCCCTTTAAATAACACGTGATTGGTAAATGTCTCTGCTGAAGGAGATGGAATTTGCACATCTTTTTTTTCAGTGTTCTAAAGATAAAAATATCTTTTTTGAAAAAGACATGATGAGGTAATAAAAAGCAGACAAACTGTCACTGGAGAATAGAGAATCGTAGGTCCACAGACCTTAAAACAGTCTTCAAGAGCATCTTGTACCTTGGATGTTAATCCTACTTTTAATAAAATATAAGAAAGCAATGTTATATTTTCTTCTTTTATCTGTTTCATTATTCAATAACAATGAACTATGTATAAGAAAAATGACATTTTCCTTTATATTTAAGCAGTATCATTCATGTTGTAACTGAACACATATATTCTGTTTCTCCATGAACTATTATGGCAGTCTCATCATTCTTGGCCATCTTTAACTTTTATCTTTTAGGCAAGGGAAGACAGAGGCTTTATCCCTAGATTAAAAGGCAGGGTTTAAAGAGTCATGTCCATCAATTGCTGTACTGATTTATGGTATCTTTTGGAATTTTGAGGTAACCACAAAACTGCTGGAAATTTTACACAGCTGCAGAAGTTGATGATGGTGATCAATCATGTGGAATTGAAAACATTTTCCAGCTATGTGAAGTCTGATACTATGGAGAACTTACTGTGTGCTAGTCCCCAGGTATGGGAGAAGGTGATTCTAAAAGATGCTGTTCTCATTTGCATAAACAGCTGGATGACTTATCTCTGATTGGTTGGTTGCTCAGGTACTAATTTCCTCATAGTTTTCTGTTGTTAGGGACTCCGTAGTATTCTGCCAACTCTATGCACCAGACCATTTTCTGGAACTTTGTTTTACGTAGGGAGATTGGGAGCCACCATTTCCATTAACTGCTATGCAAATTAAAGATTTATGGATCTACATAAGATGCATATGGCACAAAACCTCAACACTGACTCAAAATAGCCTCTAATTTGGTTTCAGGAAAATAATGAAACATTGCCTTTCTAGTATTCAGCAGTTACACGTTCTTATTTAAGAAATGAAAGTTGGTCATATTTTGAAGCTAAAAAATTTCAAATAACCCAATAACCTCATTCAGTTAGTTTTTATGAAAAGGTTGACTTGTAACTTATACACAGAGGGAGGGAGCGATGCGGACAGAAAGAGATGGCAGGAAAGAATGATTAACAAGCTCATAGCACTCTGCAGAGTCTGAAGATCACTGTTCTGAAGAAACAGGAGGAGCGGGGAGTGGGAGGCACAGAAAAGATAGGACAGGACAGGTGGGCAGAGACACACGAGGCCTTCGATCCCAAGAGATGCATGATGCCCAAGATCGTGACTATGCATCAGAATAAGAATGAGCCAATGAAAGGCTACACAAGGAGAAAGAATACAGCTCATGGGGCACTGAGGGCTGTGCGGCTGATCTGGATGGGATGAGAGCAGTCCAAATTAACTTTCCAGGAATGGCTAAAGGAGGCTGTTAAGACAGTGAGAGAGATAAAAGCAACAAAACGGCAGGATGCAGATGCACACAGGATTGGATGGTAGAGTCAACAGCACATGGGGGGCTAATTAAAATCAAGACTAAAAATGCAAGTGAAGGGAAGCCCTGTAAACTTAGTTTCAGAATGAAAAACTTATCATATATGTTAAAGACATTTAAACTATTTTTACTAAAGACCTATTCACACACCACTCAAAATTATTAAATCTATAAAGTACCAATGACTGTAGGGCATCTACGAATGCCCTTTAAAACATTAACGCTGAGATCTTGGACCCTTCCCCTGAATCCCAGTAAGGTGCTGATTTCAATAACATTATTTATCTAACATCCCTGACTAAATAAAGCATATAAGAGGCAAAGACTGACAGTTCTTTGTCCTGTATCTCTTTTATTATCCCCACTTACTCCTTTGCCACACTGCAGCAAGGCCTCTAATTGAAAACATAAATTAAGCCCCAAACAACAAACTCTCTGCAGAACTGTGTGCCTCAGCATTTTCTGTGCATGGAAGGAGCTGTGTGTTTCTCACCAGCTCAGGATGGCCCACCTCCAGCACTTACTTCATCCCCCATGACCCAGCGAACACCAGGATAGCTACCCCACCAAAAGAGGGAATGGTTTCTTTGCTTGAAGAAAGAGACTGCACTTTAGTTAAAGTAGAGTTAACTGGGATTCTTGAGAAACAGTTGCCCTTTAATAGCCAAGGTCAGTGGGGTCTTGGTAATGATGGCATAGGTATCATCACTAACAATGGAGGATAACACAGATAGGAATTATTAGCATAGTTTATGAAGGTGAAAAATGAAACTGTTACTGTTCGCCTTGAGTCTCCGGCCCTGGCTTTTGGCCCTGGTTTTTAAACCCTCGTGCTTGCTGCTCATCAGAACGGGCAGTGGAAGCTCATGCCCTGTTTCTCCCAGGACTTCATGCTCATTAGTCAAAATCACCAATTAAAAACTTTGTTAGAGAGCTAGGGGCTTTGCTGCAGCACATGTAGAGGCCTGAAGCCACTTTTGAGTATCACATGAATGAATGAGTCTCTAGGACATGCCAAACCACACACCAGTGGGTTGTGAACATCCAGACAGAAGCAACAAAAGCAGCCTGAAAAGTTTGAAGTCAGCACTCTTGGGGAGCCCCTCCTTTTCATTCCAAAGGATAAGGATTTAAACTTTTTCATTATCCTTGCTGATCCTGAGTATTTTAAAGACAAACATTATAATTATTTTTATAGCAAGTGACACAATCCAGGCTGCAGCCCAGACTCGATAATTTTCTAGAAATGGTTACTGACCTATGTAGACCCCTCCTTGCAACGATGAGGGGTCGAGTTGAGGTTAACATTCTGGCAAACCACTTAGGATCTAGAGTAACAACTGTTTGGTGAGGGATTATTGCCATTGTAAACCACTGACAAGGGCTGGAAACGGTAATTCTTAATTAAGAAAATCACAAGATCAGCGTCTAGTCCCTTTTCATGCAGCTGACAACTGGCCCCACCTCAATTCCAATACACACAGTGAGAAATTCAGGAAAGGAATGGGTTTGTTTTTGTAATGATTTGTTTTAGATATTTTATCTAAAATAACATGCTGGGACTTTGGAAATAACTTTGGATACTTTATGCGGAAAGAATATTTGTTATTTTTATATGGATCTTGTGTTTTGATTTCAATTGTGTCTCACAACTGACTTATTACTAACTTGTTGCTTCTGAAGAGACTTTTAGAAGAAAGTGGCTTAAAATCATTGCATGTCCACTGGAGGTAACAAAACTTGTCATGGTACATTGTAAAACATATCATGTTTAGATAGTTGTCAATAACTTTTAAACCCAACAATTATTTTAATTAAAAATTATTTGACTATTTATGTGTATGCATGCTTTGCCTGTATATATGTCTGTGCTTCACATGCATGCCTGATACCTGTGGAGACCAGAAGAAGGTGTCAGATCCTCTAGAACTGGAGGTACAGGCAGTTGTGAGCTGCCATGTAGGTGCTGGGAACCGAACCCAGGTCTTCTGGAAAAGCAGTCCTTCTCTAGCCCTGCAAATGTGATTTTGTTTGCCTGTGACACACAAGTTGTATTTTAATGATTAAAAGTGAAATAAGTTGGGAATGTAGCTCTGTTGATAGATGACTTGCCTAGATGCGCAAAACTCTGGGTTTAATACCTGGTACCAACTGAGACAGAACATGATGGTATATGCCTATAACCCTAGCACTAGGGAGGTAAGGCAGGAGTATCAGAAGTTTGAGGTCATCTTCAATTACATAGATAGTTTGAGGCAGCCTGGGATCTATCTTTAAAACAAGCCATGAGATCCTATCTTTAAAACAAGCCACGAGATCCTATCTTTAAAACAAATGAATGAATAGAAAATTCAACATAATTGGTGATTAATAATTTTGAGATGTCACAAAAATTGTATGCAGAATGTCAGATTAGAGAAATATCAACAACAACCAAAGGTTGGGTACAGCTACCTGGATTTCTTGGGAGCTGTGATGAAAGGAAAGGATGGAATGTATTAAAGACAGACACAGCTTTGTTGCTCAAGACTCGCCTTTAAACTATACACAGTCTGTAAGATTTGTTAGCAAAATGTTTCAAGGTAGTAGAAAAATCATAAAATTCTAGGGCTAGGAAGAAATGTGGAGCTTTTGTTAAAGCCCTTCAGTTTTGGAGTAGTGCCGAGAACTGAACTCAGGGACATATGCAGACTAGCCAAGTGCCCTACTGCTGAGCTCTACTCTAAGCCATCTTAACAGCCCCTTTAAGACTATGTCCTAGTCTGCTAAGGAAAAGCCAAAGCCATTTGCCTTGTTTCAGAAAATATCATCTGTGTCTCTCCTGTCCACTCCATGAAACTTTTCTCTTAGGAGGGCACAGCCCCTCCCCATGCCTTACCCCATAGTTCCCGGTGCAGCAGAGTGTGTTGGGTTTATTGGAGAGGTTCAAAGGAATGCACCTCCTCGTAGCTGATATAGCAGCACTTTAGGGCTATATTAGCTTTGTAATTTTCAAGCTGGTTTATGGAAAGTCTGATTTCTACAGAAGCTAGCCAGAAAAGTGCACAGAAAATATGATTTGTGAAATTCTTAGATTCTTCAAAAACTTTCATGTCAAAAAATGTCAAAGCTCAAGTTCTTGTTCTATATTTTTTCCCCTCCAGAAACCCTGAAAATTTTCCCACTATAAACACTTAGAAATAATGGATAAAAAGACATTATTCTTTCAAATCCATTGCTAAGCTTGCATCTCTGAGCAGGAGAGAGACCAGGTGTGAGATACAGAGATCAAAAAAGGAAGAATGGTTCCCGAGAGAAGGCTTGGTGGTTATGAGCTCTTACTGTTCTTCAGGAGGCCTAGAATTGGTTTTCCAGCTCCAGCATGGGGCAGCTCACAACTGTCTGTAACTCCAGCTCCAGGGAATCTAACACCCTCCTCTGGCGTCTGTGGGTCTCTGCACATACATGGTATAATACAAACATAAAAATAAAAATAAAATAAAAATAAATCTATTCCAACAGCAGCAAAAACAAAGAAACAAACAAAAACCAACAGCACTGATTTGCAATTAGGTGCTTCACTCTGGTGACACAGCAGCTTCAGTCTGAATGTCACACAAGCTGAGTGTGGTTACTCATGCCTATATCCCAGTCATTGGGAGGTTGAGGCAGGAGGATTGCTGTGTGTTTGAGGGTAGGGCTACAGGGTAAGATCCTGTCTAAAAAAGAAAAACAAAAAATGGAAACAAAAAAAGGAAAAAGATTCAGGTCTGGGGACATGGCTTAGTTGGCAAAGTCCTGCCACTGACGCACAAGGACAGGAGTGAACCCATGTGAAGAGTTAGGAATGGAAGCACACTTCTAATCCAGACGCTGGGGAGGTGGATGCAAGCAGACTTCTGGATCTGCAGGTAGCCAGGCTAGTTGCATTAGTGAGACCCAGTGAGAGACACTGACTCAGAAAACGGAAGATGGCTCCTGTGGTACAACAGCTGAGGTTGTTCTCTGCCTTCCACATGCACACGCACACGCACACACACACACCCTTCTAAAAGAAAAATGGACATGCTAACAGCACTCATGTCTCTGTGCAGCTGCCTAGAAAAGAGAAAGAGTGTACTCAGAGTTATTGAACATACTGTGTGTGGTCCAGGAAACACAAGTTAAAAAAAAAAAAAACAAGGATTCATCATGATATAAATAAAAAAAAAGGAAGGAAACTATCTCTGAGGAGCTGGCTGTACCCCCTATCTAGTTTTACACACTGTCCTACTGAAGATGAGTTTAGAATCCCACATCGTTAATCACATGAAGAACACAATCAGCCAGAAATAGTATATAGCACTTGAATCCTAAAAGATTACTTAGCCTACATTTAAGAAGACTAAGACAAAAGGAATGAAAACTGTATGAAAAGAAAAATACAGTGTTAAAATAATATGTAGAAGGACTAGAAATGGAAGGAGCAACTGAGTGAAGACGTTGATGGATAGAGGACACAGCTGGTAAGACAGAGCCAAAGAAAAATTAACAGTATGCAAGACAGAGTTAAGGAAATAACTAAAATGCAGCGCAGTGAGGAAAGTGAAGAAATGTATCTAAGGGTTGGACCTGGTGGCACGTAACCCCAGCACTCGGGGGACACAGGCAGGAAGATCACAAGTTTTGAGGTGAGCCTCAGTATACAATGATAATCTGGATTAACACACACACACACACACACACACACACACACACACACACATACGGAGAGAGAGGACACAGAAAGCATAAAGCAAACAAAAATTAGTGTCTAATACGAATTTCTGAGCAATGATTAAATTTTGAAGTGGAAATATTTTATATGCCCTAGAGTTGCTTAGTGATATAACCCCTAGAGTTAGAAAAGGCAAATCCTCAAAGAGCTACATGGCAGTGACAGGGATGAAGAGCACAGATAAGGAGCTCTGAAAAGCAAAAGAGACAAGAGACAAGGACTCACAGAAGCAACAGACCATGCCACAGCCCTCAGAGGCAGTGCAAGTGACAAAAATAAGTGGGGTATCTTAGGGCATATGAGAAAACGCCTGCTAGTCGAGAACAGCTCACTCAGTTGAAAATCTGCTCATGCCTTGTGGGCATCTGCCACCCATTGATAGGCCTGGAGAAAACCAAGTCCTTCTAAAAGTAATAAAAACCAAGGAAGTTCTTGTAAGACTGACTTCAAAAGAGAAAAGGGAAGTGACAGCTATGTTTGTATGAAGAAAGGTGACAGGTATGGAAGAGAAAGGTTTTTTAAAAGGCGAATATCAAGAAAGCTTTGTGTCTTTGAAAAATCCAGGCAAAATGATCAATTCACTGCAAAGATAATGTGCAGTTATTCAAGAAGAAATAGAAAACTTGGATTGGCCAAGAGAAAAATGGGATCATTGGCTAAAATCTATTCAGACCCATAGATTGACCAGACCTGAAGCTTTCAGGCAGTTAATTCAGTTTTCAAAGTTAAGGTAATTCTAACTGTAAAAAAAAAATTCCACAGAGCAGAATAAACCGATTATATTTTCCAACTCATTTTCATGAGATAAGAGAAATGATGCAAAATGAGCAAGAAAAATTACATGCCAGTTTCATTTATGAATATAAAAAGTCTAAGGAAGATGCCAGCAAGCCAAATTTAGAATGAGCATTTTTTAAAAAAACTATAATTAAGTTGGCGTTATTGCAGAGTAGAATGGTTTTGCTTCTGAAATTTTATCAGTATAACTTACCAAAGAATCCACCAAAAGACAATCTTTCTCAATAAAGTAGAAGAAGGGATATGACAAAATTCAAAATAGCTCCTTGATAAAACACTTTAATGAACAGGTAATATAAGGAAACTTTCCTAACAAGGTAAGAATAAACCCCATGGAAATACCATTCCTGGCTGTGAAAAGTCAGGGGGACATTATATAAAGCCTGGAATAAGACAATACTGCTATCTAATGTTGGTGCAGAGGGTCTAGTCATAAAATGAGAAAAATAGAAAAACATAAATATTACAAAAGAATGAACAGAACTCACATTATCTATACATCAAAATCATTTATGTAAAATATTGAATCATCTACCCACATTACAAAGCAGTAAGGAGTGAGCATATTTGGAAATGGGGCAAACCAGTGAATGAATTGTAATGGGGCAACTCACCATATGAAAAAGTATAAACATATCACACAATGCAGAAATATGGATTACAGGATTGACTAAATATATTATTGATTAAAAAGTAATTGTATAACTTTTGAAAGAAAACATAGAATGGTAATTTATTAAATCACACACATACACATTTACATTTTCTGAATCACATACCATAAAAGGAAGGAAATATTGATTGACTTCTTTCAAACATTTAAAGTTCCATGTGACAAAAAAATCACTAATAAACAAAAATGATGTCATTTTTTAGGGGTAGATTTTTGCAAATCATATGCTGGCTTCTTCAGAATTAATCTCCAGAATATTAAAAAAGAATATCTACAAACGTCACTGACACAATTTAAAATAAGTAAAACAGTACCACAATTTTATATATATATATAAGATATATATATATATTACAATTTTTAAAGCATGGTTTCATCTAGCCCAAAGCTGGCACTGAAGTCTAATCCTTCTGCTTTATCTCTCACATGCTCAAATTTGTCATCTTCTAATCACCTTTTGTCAATTCTGATATATAACTTAATGGAAGACTTGAGATGTTCAATAGCATTCTAAGAGCATTGGCTTTACTAGTGACCAGAAAGCCCTTACATCTATGCGATTGGCAAAGCAGAGTATCTGATAACACTCAGAAGATGGGAGGGGAAATGGTAAACCAACTATACAATAGAACTACCTGAGAAACCTAAGCACTATTCTCAAGCTCCATCCCCAAAGATAATCAATCAGTCTAGGGCCAAACGTGAGCACTATTGATTTTTCTGTGTGTCTTGCTTGGTTGATTCTTATCTGCAATTAGGTTTTGGAGTTACTGCTCAACCTTGTTCATAGCTGATACACCATTACAGACCATAGGGCAGTGTCCCTAGGAAGCTAAAGATGCATATTCTTTATACGTCAATTATTCCATCTCAGGAATAACTCAAATGATTCTCTCAAGAGACTTTGGAACATGAAGATGTAGCCCAGTTGGCACATCTGTCTGTCCATCATACATGAAATCCTGCATCTGAATCATCAACGCTATATAAACCAATCATGGAAGTACACGCCTGTCGTCCCAGTACTCAGGAGGCAGCAGCAGGCATCAGGTACTCAAAGCTGTCCTGCCCTACATTGCAAGTCTGAGGTGAACCTAGGCTACATGAGACCCCGCCCCAAAACAGAACACAACCACAAAGAAATTTCAGGACTTGCATAAAAAGATACACGTACAGATCTTCACAGAAGAACTTTATATCCAAACAGAGTTTGTCCAAAGTCCTTTCAGGAGGAAAACAAATAAATCAACCTTGAGTTATTTACACAACATGATAGTATCCTGCTGCTATAATAAGCAACTAGACACCTATGCACCAGCATGGATCATGCCTGACACAGTGCTGAGTTTGAAAAAGTTACAGGAGGATATGAATGATGTTTTTTTGTATTTTAAAATGTAAGCATGAAACAAGACTATAACCACAAATGGATCTCCCCTGTCTGCATCTAACACACACACACACACACACACACACACACACACACACACACACACACACAGCTATATCAGGGCAATGATGCATTAGGAGAGGGCAAAGAGAAAAGGGCAGTGCTTTAGCTGAATTCGTAATGAGCTTCATTTTAATTTATAAGTGATATGAACTAGAGATGGAAAATAAATGTATTTAAACTTGGTGGTTGGTTTGTAGATAACTATAATATGATATTAGATACATTAAAATATTTTTTATCAAAAGATAAAAGACGAATGAGATTGGTATGTTTATGGGACGCATCTTCATTTTTTTTAAATCACTGCAAAAACAGTAATATTTCTAAAATATAAAAACTAAAAATAATCCTTGTGCTTGCTTTAGCTCTGCAGCTGTTTCCTGATTTGTAAATCACTTTACTGTACTGGTTTCAGTATTATCCTACACAAAGTAAGGTTGTGAGGGAAAGTATCCGGCTTCTAAATGCCGATGGATCTAAAGTTGAGAAAGGTTAGAATTTTTGTGGTTATCCATTCTCTCTCCTTGGAGGTCATCTGCCAAATTTGTACTTCACCCTGACATAGTAAATTTGTCCTCCAATGTAGTAATGGGCCAGTTGAAAAGTAGTGCCCTATGGGTGGTCAGTAAGTCATCTTTGAACTGGCAACAGGAAATCCAAGTGGCAAATCCAGACCAGGAGAAAGCTCTGTCAGTAATGCCTAGTGAATGCCAGTTACAAGTCCGTAAACTATTTCTTCGTTCACGTGCTTGTTGGCTGCCTTTTTTCTTGAATGCTTGCTCATCATTATTTGTCATATGGCAATAAAATTTATATATAGTAAAATTTCCTTAAAACATGACAGAAAACATAAAAATGTGCCCCCCTTTATTAGTTTGAGAGATTTCTTTCCATCCTCTCAACGTCTTGTTTGCTCATAATGAAAACCCGAACCAACACAAACAACTAAACACATTTGCTCACTAATGTGCTGTTTTCTTCCAAGAATTATGGTGCTTTTAGCCAACAAGGGCTAATTATCCACAGAACCCTGCAGAAAATGAAGCAGAGAAACACATGGCATGGGGTGAAGCCATATTTTCCATAAATACGGATGCGGGACTGAGATGACCGAAACCCACTTCCTATATGTGGAACAAAACTTCACCCGAGTCTCAATTCTCCTATCTCCACCCCATCCCTGGCTGGGACCTGTTCTATGCTGCACATTTTATGAAAGACTATCTGTGATCTGAAATAATACAGGAAGGAGGAGGGATAGTGTACAGTCTTAGTGGCTAGACTGAATGACAGGAACCACGGTGCCAAATGCAGAAAGAACGCAGGATAGTCAAGAGGAATATTCTAATATGATAGTTTGTTCTTCTGTTGAGATAGGTGATGGAGGGTACCTCCATCACCTGCATTATGACTGGGTGGAGGCAGATGTGCCATGAGCTTTATTGAATATCAGCATTTCACCTGACAGCTGATGGCAGTCAATAATCGTTTGGTGTGATCATTTTATTGTCTCCTGCTGCATAGGATACAGCTGTTCCACTGGATGTTTTCACATGAGCAGTTCAGAGCAAAGCACTCGCTTTATGAAGGCAAGTTGCACAGGATGGCTTAGTGTCTTTTGAAATCCGGCCATATAATTTTCACTGAGGGGAAAAGAACCATAACAGTATTCTCGTTTGGCAAGTAGCTAACAGGATGCTGAGTGGAGGGGACAGAAATATCTAGTGGGCAAAGGCTGGGGAGATGGGCTCAGAGGGCAGTGTTTTCGGGGTAAGACTGAGGATGAGTTTGCACCCCTAGCACTTAAGGTAAAAGCTGGTTGGGCTTGGGGTACTCAGGTCCAAGGCTTGCCTGGCACTAATGTGGTCTTCATTTCCCGTTTCTTTATCTCATTGGGATCCTGGCGCAGTCTGTGTACACCCTTCTTGACACCTTAGGCTAGGTTTTCTGACTTTTGCTCTGAAGCCCTTCCCCTACCCTTTGCCATGTAGCAACTTCCCGACTCCCAGTGCTGAACATTTCTGCTTTCTCAGACTCTGAGAGGCATGGCTGTCCTCCTCCTCTCTGTTTTGCTCTTCCATGCAACTGCTAAGATTTACGACTTGCCTGCTCTGGAGTTTTTCCTCTCAAAGTCTAATAAAATTGTCTTTGACCTTCCTTTTGAGACCATTTTTTCTTAATTCCTTTTCAGTGAGATGTAACACCAACCTCAGATTCCCTGCTAAACACGATGGGGAAGAACCATCCAGTGAGTTTTCCCACCTGCTGACAAGCAGCGCAGTAAGTAGAGAATAATTTATATTTTTTCTTGGTGCTGCTTGAACTGAGACAGTGGGCTGGCCAATGCTAGACAACTGCTCTACAAGTAAGCTACAGTCCTCTCCGCCCTTCCCCCCACCCATCCATAAGGAGGGGCTGCCCCAGCGCTGTGTCTCATAAAAGCCAGTGCAAACCCTTTAGCATGAGTAAACCAGGAAGCAGGTAATTTGTCTGAAAGTAGCAACCACCTGGCATGGCAAAGCGCACATTCGCTCTGTGTCATTTCTCAACAGCTCCCAGATGATTGTTCCCCTCCTCTAAGCGTGGCTCAGTGGCCATCCACGATTATACTGCTGGCCCACAAAAGTGGGCCGCAGTTTCCTATTGTTCACAAGAAGCCTTTGACCTGGCCCACACTGAGCTGCTACCACACAAGGGAGCAGAGCTGTAAAGGGCAGCTGTAAAATGGAAAGAACTGCTGAGTAGAAATAGCAGATGGCCTGGCAGATAATGATCTCTAGCTGAAGGGCTTAAATAGTAACCAGGATGGTTTTGAGAGCATTTGGTTCAGAGGAAACAGGAAAAATAGGAACTGTTTCTTAAAGGGGGAGGCAGAGGATATTCAAATGGTAGCGGAGGGTGAAAGGGAGGGTAACACAGAACTGTAGTTTGACTATCATGGCTTTTCCTTTTTAAAATGCTTTCTTCTAAGCCAGTTGGTTTGTAAAAAACAGGGTATTGATGAGGGCTTGGCGGTAGAAAAAGGAACATGGGAAGTAGGGGGAACAACAGCCCATCCCTTGCCCAGATATCCACCAGCCAGTACAGGCAGCCATCTCCTTCCAAAGGACACTGGGAAAAACTGACAGCTGCACAGAGCCGAGAGATGAGGTGGGTGGGAGCCTGGGAGGGAATAGGACATCTTAGCCATGTCTACATCCCACGCCGGTCTATGTACCATCTCGCCACATCCAGGTGGAGGAGAGTCACAGCTCCAGATGTTTGAAATCTCAAGAAGCTGCCTAGTTACCCCCAGCCCCTTCAAACACCCATGCCCACCCGCCTCTCACACACACCCCCACTTAATACTTAAGCACAGGATAGTAAGAACGGCTGAAATCTCCCAATATTTCCTTTCCCTGTTGCTTGTTATACGCTAGAGCGACTTCCTCCAGCACCTGCCAAGTGACTGCATGGCATTTTCAAGAGGGGTTCACAAGTGCCCCAGCTTCAGATAATGTCACACCCTATCCTTCAGCAAATCTGTCTAAATCTTCCAGGAAAATCAACAGTTCGATATGCTTGCTAGGGCAACAATGCAGTCTTCAGGAAAGTTCCCTCCCCACACCCACTTCCTTATTTTCTAATTTAAAATATATTTTATATTACTGGAGGAAATGAGCCAAAAGATATTCACTTACAACGTTAACGAAATTGAATAACTCCCGACATGAAAACACAAGCATGCCTATATACATTACCTGCTAAATGGGACCAAGAGTAGAAAATTCTGTGGTGAATCTTGTAATTAATTTATGGGCTGGCAAATCGCTTTACTTATATTTATAGTTCAACTGATAGCTTCGTTGAGATTAAAATACGCAAAAGATGCTTCATATTAAGGGATTAGAGGAAGAAAAACAGAAAAACAAAGTACTTACTTGCAGTGGTAATTTTAAAGTAATCTTGAATTTCAAATTAGGCTCTTTTGTTCATAAAGAAAGACTAAGCTAGCTATAATCCTTTGGGCCACAAGGTATACACTGGAAATCCACAGGACAAGTCTTTGAGAAATCTTCCTTTTGTATTTATTTCTCCAAACAGCCAAAATATTAGGAAGCAATAAAAAATAAGAAAGTCCTTAAGATGGAGCAATAGAAAAAATGAAAGGGAGCAAAATCAGAACGTAAGCCTGCAACAGAAGAATACGCCCCATCTAAAACTCAGACTCGGAAGTGTGACTGTCGCAGCTGTCTGCGTTTGAAGTGCCCTCTTGTTCTACTGGTGACATTTCTCATCTCTCAGCCTGGTCTGTTACAGCAACAATGCAAGGATGTTTGGGGAGAAATGAACTCATCGTCAGAAGTTCCTCTGGTAAAGAAAAACAGATGGAGGGTCTCCTGCTGAGAACTCCCTGCCGAGGCACAAATTCAGGGGGTGTGGATGTGAGTCCGGAAGCTTTTGTTTTCTGGGCTCAGCACCAAAACCACATGTGCCGCCTCACGCTAAAACCGAACCTTGCCATCTGAGGTAACTCCCTCAACACTGATGACATGAGGAAGCTGGTCAGTACTATGTGAACACCCTGCTTGCCAGTACCCCGGTTTCAGCTTTGTTTCTTCACTAAAACCAGATAGATGATGTAAGGGCCTTTTGCTGGGAGAATCCTCCCTTCCTGTGTCTGTCCTCTCCACCTCTTCACCTTCACCTCCAGATTTCTTTCCTGGTATCAAAGTCCAGGTGCATGCAGGTTGAAATTATTTTAGATATCACCCAGGTTTCCTTTCTTCCTATGAAAGTATATTCTGAAAGCGGCACATTTTTAAATAGGTTTTGGAGACAGTGGTTGGCCCTCGATTATCCAATGAGAAGCAAGAACGGCGTTACCGCCCACAGCTGCGGATTCCTGTGCAGCCTGCTGCTTCTTAGACTGAAAAGCCCAAATTTACGTTAAAACCATTGGTTTTGGTTTCTTCCTTCCCCATTACCAAGTATAAGGACATTACTGGTCACCACAGGAGGTCTTCCTTTGCTAAGTTAGCAAACCTTTTAACAAAGCATCAACAATGTATTAATTTCCTTATTTCTTTATTTTTTTTAAAGATTTTATTTAGTTACAGACATTTGTGAGCTGCCATGTGGGTGCTGGGAATTAAATCCAGGTCCTCTGAAAAAGCAGCCAGTGCTCTTAACTCAACCGTTAAATTCATACCTACCTTTTGTACTGCAAACCGTGTTAAAAAGCCCTCTGGAAGTGTCATGGGTGGGGAAGGTGGCATAGTGGGTGAAAGGGCTTGCCATGCAAGCCTGATGTCCTGAGTTCAAATCTCCAGAATTTATGTAGAAGCCAGATCCTGTTGCATGTTTCCGTAATCCTGGTTCTCCTACAGAGTCACATGGGAGGTAGAGACAGAATCCCTGGAGTTCTTGGGTAAGCCCGCTAGAATATGCAGGACAGTGACAAACAATATAGCAATTCTGCCTCAAACAAGGTGAAAGGTGAGGACCAATACTAGGTTATCCTTTGACCTCCAATCTTCACACACAAACAGACAATTTTGAAAAAGTTGGGTTTTTTTTTTTTTTTGAATCAGTACTCTGTGATCTTTCTTTCCTGGTCAACATCTTTGTTGAGTAATTTGTTGTTGGGTCCAGTTTTCTAGTCTAGTTGAGTGATGGAGCAAGTGATGAAAGAGGTGGAGATGGATGGGATGAAGGAAGGGTGTATCTGTAGAATTATGGCCTATCTCCATGATCAGTTCTACAGAAACCTTTTCTGTTTTGTTTTTCTTTCAAAAGAAAGAAAACTGGTTTTCTTTGCTTTATGTTTAAAAACCACTTTTGAGTGAGTAGATATGGTAATTGTCTTTCTGGGTCTGGGTTAATCAAGAAATTGGTCATCAAAAGAACAAAAATCCAATAAAAAATGGAGTACAGACCTAAACAGAGAACTCTCAACATAGGAATCTAAAATGACCGAAAGACACTTAAGGAAATGCTCAACATTCTCAGTCATCAGAGAAATGCAAATCAAAACATCTCTGAGATTCCATCTTACACCTGTAAAAATGACCAAGATCAAAAACAATGATGACAACTTATGCTGGAGAGGTTGTGGGGTAAAGGTAACACTCCTGCATTGCTGGTGGGAGTGCAAGCTGATACAGCCCCTTTGAATATCAATATGTTGATTTCTCAGAAAATTAGGAAACAACCTTCCTTAAGAACCAGCAATACCACTTTTGGGTATATACCCAAAGGATACTCAATCATACCTCAAGGACATGTGCTCAGCTATGGAAACCTTTGTAGCCTGAATAAAGATTGTCTGGAAAGGCAGAGTTAGATGGCTCAGCAAGCGAAGTGTTTGCTGTATAAAGCATAATGATCCACCTCAGATTTCACTTAAGAGCCAGGTGGTTGTGGTGCTCACCTGTAATCCCAGTTCTCACAAAGCAGACAAAGAATTTCCTAGAGCAAATTGGCTAGCCAGACATCAGCTGGGGCAGTAAGCTCCAAGTTCAGCAAGAGACCTGTCTCAAATATATAAGGTAGAGAGTTACCTCAGGCCTACTCACAATAGACAGGCACACACATGCATATGTATCCACACACATGCACCACACACTCATGCACACGCGCGCGCATACACACACACACACACACACACACACACGAGGAAAAAAAGATCATCTAGAAGAATATTTTATATCAGACATTCACAAATGAAGATCCTAGACTGCATGAGGTCCACTATACTACATTTATAAATAAAGTTTTATTAGAACACGTACATGCCCATTTCTTCTGTATTATCTTTAGCTGTTTTTTTATGCTACAGTAGCAAAGCTGTCTGGTTACAACAGAGACAGCATGATTCTCACAGTCCTAATATTTTTCTGTCTGGTTCTATTCAGAAAAATCATACAGATTTCTTCTTGTTATGTCAGAGAGTCACTAGAAAACTACTGAAATAGCTGACATTATTTTTTTTCTGAACTATATTGTCAGAAGTGTGGTATGTCCCTATTTAATAACAATGGTGAGTTGGGAGCTGATTCCCACTAGTCCCAGGTAAATGCTGCAAGAGTGTTTTCTGGGACTTTAGTCAAAGGATTGGGGAATCTCAAATTCCCAGGAGATAAAATCTATCAGACCATGGGGTGGGTGTAGGCTGACAAGAGAATCCAGATGTCCTGGAGGAGAGCCAAAGTAGCAGGGTTGAGAGAGGCATCAATGGAGGTACTGTTAGGATCAGTACAAAATCAGTACATGAACATGGAAGGGACCGCTCGCTCAGTGGGAGACCTGGAACTAAAGTACTGGGAACCTTCTTTCAATGGCTCCATGGAAAGGTTACACAATTACCCTAACTGGACACTGAGTTCTCCTACTTGTGAAGCTAAGTAATAAGGTGAACCCTAAGAAAAGCATATATAGATCCACCTGGAAAGTGGAAACAGACAAGATTGCCTCACAAAAGTGGGAGCATGGGGGTAGGGGGAGAAGGGAGGGTGGAAGGGGAAGAGGAGGGGAGAAAGGGAGGGGTGAGGAGAACTTGAGGGAATGGGATAGTCGAGAAGGGGGAAAGACAGAGATGAGATCAAGGAAAGAGAGGTCTTGATTGAGGGAGCCATTATAGGGTTACCTAGAAACCTGGCTCTAGAGAAATTCCCAGGAATCCACAAGGATGACCCCACCTAAGACCTTAAGCAATAGAGGAGAGGGGCTCGATCTTGACTTGCCCTGTAGTCAGACTGATGAATACCTTAAATATCACCATAGAACCTTCATCCAGCAACTGATGGAAACAGAGGCAGATACACACATCAGAGCATTGGACTGAGATCCCAAAGTCCAGCTAAAGAGTGGGAGGAATGAGAATATGAGCAAAGAGATCAAGACCATGATGGGTACACCCATTGAAATAGTCTACTTGAGCTAATGGGAGCTCACCAACTCCAGCTGGACTGGGAAGGAACAAGCACAGAACCAAACTAGTCCCTCTGAATGTGGGTGACAGTTGCATGGCTGGGGCAGACTGAGGGGCCACTGGCAGTGGCACCAGGATTTATCCCTACTGCATGTCCTGGCTTTTTGGGAACCTATTCTCTTTGTATAATACTTTGCTCAGCCTACATATAGTAGGGAGGGCCTTGGACCGTCCCCAAAGCAATGTGCTTTACCCTCTCTGAGAATTGGATGGGGGTGGGGTTGGAGGGTGTGTGGAGGGAATGGGATGAGGGGAGGAACTGGGAACTTGAATTGGTATGTATAATGAAAAAAGATAGTTTGTTTTCTTTTTTTTCAAATAAGTAAATAAAAGGGGGGAAGCTCAAGACCCAACCTCTGGGCAAACCTGAGGAATCTAGGTGGTTGATCACTGCACCCCCACCTAAAGTCAGGCTAAAAGATGAATTGGAAGTCTAGCAGCTTTGCCAATACACAGCCCCTCATGCCTAGGACGCTCAGAGAAAAATCAGGGAGCCATCCTGGTGCTACCAGGGCTGCTGGAGAAAGGCAGGGTTACTGCTATCAGCGATCTGGGCTCTGAAAACACACAGTATGTGGACAGGAGGAGTGTGGCCCCAGAAGACCCGGAAAGCAAGCCTGAGGTTATCTGTGCAGCTGGACAGTGTCCGGCTTAACCTTTTCACCCCAAAGCCAGTTTGCATTTTTTCCAGAAGAGCTGACTTGCTTGATTTGATGACTGCCTTGAATTCTATGCTTCAATTTCCCCAAACTTCACAATTATCTAAACAGTCCTTAGTTTTCAAGTGTAATTCCCTTAACCCCAATGATGAACGCTGACTTAACTTCCTGGATCCCATGAATGTAGCTATCTTTGCCTCCACTGATCTATAGTAGATCAGTTCATCAGTAAATATTTGAGATGCGACTACATGCCAGGCACTGTACTGAACCTGGTGTAAAAGATCCAGTTAAATAGGCAAAATTTCTGACTTCTTGAGCACTATTACATGGACATGTACAGATAGTTTTAGATTGTGACAAGTCCCTGGAAGAAATAAGCCAATTGCTAAGAAGCACAGGAGCTGGGCAGCGATGTGGGTGTTAGGTAGGGTTAGCAGATCATTCCTGAAGCAGTTTTGATGAATTTTGGAGGCTGAAACAGAGCTGGCTGTGCAGTAAGCTAGGAGGGTTCAGTTCAAAAGCAAAGGCAGAGAGCACCACAGCCCACTCCCCAAAGCAGAGGATCCTCTGGTGTGGCTTAGTGGGCAAGGGGCGGGGATGGTGAGTGCTGTTCTCTGGAAAGAGGAACAGGTTTGGGCATCTTCCAAGGGCAAGGCAAGGGTCTAAGCAAAGGAATGTGAGCTCGGGTGTGTTTTCCTAAAGGGATTTCTCTAGTTCTGTTGTTGAGAATGGAATGTGAGAGAAGGCATGAGATCAAACCCAGGGATGGGTGTTCGGAGGGACTTTGTGGGTCTTGGGACAGAACACTTGAGATAGAGTTTTGCAGAGATGGGACCTGTGCCCACTGCAGTGGTGTAGGGACTGGCCTCACTGTAGCATTGCTTTTGAAATATTTCAGTTTCACCTATGTGAGGTAAACTCAGAGCATGGGGCCTCATCTTCCTTGCATCTTGCACATGCCTAGTGTAGACAAGGGATACATGATTCAAGGACTGTATGTCAGACACAGTGACCACGTGGTTGTGGCTGCAGCGGGGCCTGTCTTTGCATGAGGAGAGAGCAGGTAGTTCGGAAAAAACCCTCATTTTTAATGGAATTTGAAAACTTCCATAGGTCTAGCTGATTATCTAAAAGGACACCTATAATCCCAGTACTTTGGAGGCTGAGATAGGAGGATTGCCATGAATTCAAGGCCAATCTGAGCTATATAGGGGGAAAACCTATTTTTTTAAAAGGTGTCTTCGGCAGTGTTCTATTGCTATGGAGAGACACTATGACCATGACAACTCTTATAAAAGATAGCATTTAATTGGAGTTGGCTTACACTTCAGACGTTTAGTCCATTATTATCATGATGGGGACCATGGCAGCATGAAGACAGACCTGGTGCTGGGGAGTAGCTGCGAGTTCTACATCAGGATCCAAAGGCATCAGGTTAAGAGAGACTGGGCCTGTCTTGGTTTCCGAAACCCCAGAGCCTACCTTCAATGACATTTTCTCCAATTAGGCCACACCTACTCCAACAAGGCCACACCTCCTAATCCCTGTCAAGTAGCACCATCCCTAATGACCACACATTTCAGTATATGAGCCTATGCCCCCCCCCCATTCAAAACAACACAAAAACCGAGCAAGAAAACATGGATTTGAGATGGAAGACAGATATGTTGACCTTGCATCTGTCTCTACCCTGCCATCAGAACTCACCAAGTAGAAGTCAGAGAGACTTAGCAGTCACTTGACTCACAACTACAGTTGGTTGTCCGTTCAGCCATACTCTGTCATTCATGATACCATTACATACATGTAACATTTTAATTTTTTCCAAAGTTTTATTCTCCACCAGTCTTTAACTCACAGGAAAATATCCATAACTGACTCAATTCAAACATCTTTTGGAAAAGCCTTCTCACTAAAAATGTGTCCCACAAACACATCCATCTGGTTTTGCTCCTTAGTACTATCAGTGAAGGACGCATGTCTGTGCAGGCACAAAAAGCCAGGAAAAGTCCTTGAAACCAACACACTTCACTCATCCCTGCAGGATGTTTTATGTTTCACAAATCAAAAAATGATTTAAGCTCTTTTCAGTACTTTTTTTTTCATAGTTCAATAAGATCTGGTTCCTTAAATCTGAAGGAACAGGCATTTTTCTCCAAAACACGAATACTTCAAGTGACTCTACAAAATACAGCCTTAGGGCAGAGAGATCTTTGCTACGAGCAGAAGAGATTGCTGCATTTCCCTAGATAACAAGCTCCATTCCATCAGAAATATTTTTTATCAAATTTCATGAGTATATTTTGCCATAAGAAAATCCCAACGTTCAAATACTAGTCCCTTTTTTTTTTCGCAACAATTATACTGTACACAATCAGTTGGGTTACCCATAGCCCATCTTTGGGAGATTTATACAGAGTGCTGTGCTCTAGCTCATATTTGGCTTTGGTGAGGTAATGAGACAGCAATAAAGTTTATGTTCTCATAACACACAAGAATGGTATTTTGTACTCAGCAGTGAACATCAAAAATAACTATTGGTAGAAACAAGCTACACAATACACTACTCTTGGTATGCATTAAGGTGTCACTGAAAAATAGTGCAAAGTTCACTGTAGATGGAATTTGAATATTTACATTACAGGAACTCATACAAAAATCATTACTAAAATGTATCATATCTGAAATGATTCTACAATATATTTTGGTGGTTAGCTATTAGACCACCTCATTTTCAATCTGTGTGCAGAGGGGGATTGCACCTCTGCATTGCTCCAACCTAAGCATTTTCCTCATACAACTTAAAAATTCAAAATTATAATGCAGAAACATTACTCACACAGTGGGTACTTAAAACTTATGCTATTTTGCTATTTGACAGTATTTCATATTTACTAATAAAATATTTATCAAAACACCACAACAAGGACATATATTCCATTTGCTTTAGGTCTAAAGACTAAGATAAAAATAATTTGAAAAATATTTTTTTGTAGATACACAGAAAGAACAAGAGCCATAGGTTTGCAGAAAAAAGTTATTGGTAAAGACGTGCATAAGTATATTTTCACCTACATATACTTTTCTTCTTCTCTGGCCACATAATTGTAAAAATTCATTATACCATGAAAGGAATGTCAAATAACTTAAACTGCTATGTTTTTATTGTTCAATTATAGCAGTTATTAATAGTTCACATAAACTCTTTTGAAAGATAGATCTTAAAATTTTTTGGTTTTAGCCACCCCAAAGCACTAAAAATAAAATCACAGGCCAGGGCTGAAGAGGCAGCCCAGCAGTTTCGAGTACATATTGTTCTTATAGAGGACCCAAGTTCAGGTCCCAGCACCTGTGTATTGATCAGCCTCCTGTAACTCCAGCTGCAGGGAATCCAATACCCTCTTCTGACCTCTGGGGGCACTGTGCATAACATGCACCTACCCCCAACAATTAAAAAAAAATAAAAAAAAACCTCTGCCAAAAGGAAATTTAAACAAAATAAAAATTTTAATATAAAAATTCAGAATTCTTTCTCTGAGCATTTGCAGTCCTCATGGACAACAGAACAGCTGACCTGTCAACATCGCACAGCTGGGTCAGGATCCATCGCTTTATATAAACTGATAAAATCTGTCCCCAGCAAGGCCCAGGGCTCATCGATCCAGGACTTGACGGCTATGTAAAAATTTGTGAATGAAAGCAGCCCACCTAAATCAAGACAAACTGACTTATCAGCAACATTCAAACAGAATTTTTATTTCCACTTTCATCAATTCCAAATATATCTCCAGCCAAGTCCTTTAGCCAGTGTCTGGGATCACTTTGATGGCTACTCAGTCCTTCCTGCACCTTTTATGTTCCATGCATACTTGTGTTTCTGGTGAGTTGTTTTGTTTTCTTAATTTATTTCATTTTCCCTTTGACCATAATTCTTTCACACCTAAACATTTTTTCCTCTTTTTCTTCTGAGTGTTCATCTGGGATTCCTGTTGGTCCCAGATCCCCATGGGCTCATTCCTACCTCACTCTCCAGTTTCTATCGATTTGCCATGTCCTTTCTTTTTCTAGCACAAGTAATTCACAGAGAATTATGGCAAATGGTGGGAACCATACAAAAACCATAAAGCAGAGGATAAACACTTCTTAGTACATTTAGTGAAGTCAAATATACAAATGAAAATTGAGACCTCTAGCCATCTGAAAAGTTAATAAAGTCAATTAAACATATAGGACAAGATAGTTATCCCAATTTAAGTTAGACAAAAGAGTTAACGCCTTTCCATCTGTAATAATAAATAATTAAAACACCATTATGGCAGTGTTAGGCTGTTTTGGCTGTCACTCACTGTACTGTCCTGTGTCTTAGATTGTCAGTTAAAAGGACAGAGTCAGTTAAAAAAGAAGATGGTTCAGATGATAAAATACTTGTCCTCATATATGAGGATGATCCCCATGACCAGGTATGTATGGCTGGCCCCTCACTAGGTACCAGCAGAACATCCCTAGGAAGAGCAGACAAGCCGGATTAACCATGTTGGTGAACTCTGGGTTCAAATGAGAGACACGACCTCAGTGAATAAGGAGGAGAGTGATTGAGGAAGATCACTGATATCAGCCTCAAGCCTCCACATCATGTGCACTCACGTGCACACACACTTGCTTATACCCATGCACACCCCATGCCTAGGAGCAGGGAGTTAAATGCAACCTTTAGCCTGCTTTGAGAACAGGTTTCTCTCTCTCCAGCCTCCCTCATCATTATCTTTAGACATTATCTAGGGCTCCATCTAACCTTTTATTCTAGGGGTCATATTTAAATAGAAGAAAGTTTGTATCAACTTATCAAGTAAAACTTGGTAACATGGCAAGAATGGCTTGTGGAGAATTCAGATATATCTATTGTGCTCTCTTTGCTCATTAACTTTATTATCCATAGAAAACAGGGGAGAGGCTGCAGGGACAGTCCAGTAGGCAAGGTACTTGTCATGGAAGCAAGAGGACTTGAGCTCAAACCCAAGAGCCCATGAATAAAAGCTGGGCATAGTGATACTTGCTTGTAATCCTAATGTCGGGAGATAGAGAGAGAAAGACTCCAACCAACTTGGTGATCTCTAGGCCAGTCTCAAAAACAACAGCACCAAAAACCAAAAAACAAAGCAGAACAAAACCCCCCACAAAAACCAAAGATAGGTGATAGAGAGATAGCTTTAGGAGTTAAAATGGCATGCTGTACAAGCATGAGGACCATATCTGGGCATCATGTGCACATCTGTAACCCTAGCACGAAAGCTGACAATGGGCTTCGATAGCTCTGACCCTCCACCAGCCTTTTTGTCTGAAACCTAAGTCTTTCTCTTGGGCTGTTTCCACTCCCTATATGAAGCTCTCCTGGCAGACATCTCATGGCACTGGCAATTCTGGTATCTTTGTTTCACCTTTGCGATCAAGGTTTCACTTTTCCAAGCTTGTACAATGGTCTCTTCACCTCTCAGGGCTGGCTCACTGACTCTAGAGCAGTCCCACTTTGCCTGCCTCAGGTGCTCTCTGAAGAGGTGGGGGAAGAATCCATGGCCCCTTCACTCTTGCATTTTTCATGCCTCTAAAACCAGTACCCCATGGATGAAAATGCTAAGTATGGCTGCCAGAGTGGGATGGACACTGACCCTCCAGAATCATGTTGTTGTTGTTTGGGGGACAGAAAACTTCTTAGGCCTTTGTCTTTCACAGGTTGAAAGCTTAGCTGGTTGGAGTCTTTTCCTGAGAGCACACATCCATTATTTCAGTACTTAATGGCACTAATCTTAACAATTTATCACAGCCTCTCTTCCAGCACATGCCTTGACTGTAATAGTAAGCTTCCCAGTTCTTTTTTCCTCTTCAAACTGTACATTATATATGTATTTTTCCTCTCTGAACTGTACATTATATATGTATTTTTCCTCTCTGAACTGTACATTATATATGTATTTTTCCTCTCTAAACTGTACATTATATATGTATTTTTCCTCTCTGAATTGTACATTATATATCTATTTTCCTCTCCGAACTGTTATATATGTATTTTTTTCCTCTCTGAACTGTACATTATATATGTATTTTTCCTCTCCAAACTGTACATTATGTATGTATTTTTTCTGTCCCACAAACTTGTTTCACTGTAAATCTGCAAGAGGAAAATCAGCAACAACCATGTTGCAGAGTCAATGTTATGTTTTGGCATTTCCTCTACCAAAGAAATGAGTCTATTGTGTTTCAATTTAGCCTCAGAAAAGTTCTCAGAACATTGACAAAATGTAGCCAGATTCTTTGCCAAAACATCCCACAAATAGCTTCTAGCCTGGCTGATGCTGAAGTCCCTTTTTGCCTCTGAAACCTAATGAGCCACACACGACTCTACAGTCTGCACCACTCTCAATGCTACACATCTCCCGCTTCTTACTAGAACAGCCCAGTAAGCTCTGATTATAGTACTTAACCTCCCAAGGAAAAATTCTAGGCTAAGCATCATGGGATTATTCTAGACAAAATTGTCTAATAATGGCAATGTTGCCATATGGTCTAGCATAGTGTTGGTACCAGATATTTGAATCACTAAATTTCTTTAGAATGTTTTTAAGACTATAGCTTTCAATTGAACTTATAATCAACCCCAAGTGTAGTAACCCCAATTGTAGAAACAAAGCATGGATAAACGAAACTCACAAAGATTTAAGAGGTCACATTTAAATTCTTGACTTAAGCATTTAGTTAAGTAAAGATCTTCACAAGCAGGGGTGCTGTCCTGGATATTTTCTATGCAGGCACAAACACCTTAGAACTAATTTTAAAAATTTAATTTACATTATTTAAGCTTGCTGATAATTTCATGAATAATTTATCAACATATTATAAAACCTCAGTAATAACCATTAGATAAAAAAGAATCCATGTGCTTAAGCCAATGTCAGGTGCCCTCTCGTAATATACATTATATTGATAAGCAGTCACTCCTGCTTGAGCTCCCCGAGGTCTGTGTAAGCAGGGCTCCCCCCACCCAATTTTCTCAAAGTGTCCTTTAAGGTCACCCCTGGTCTGGGGATGGGCTGTTCCCAGCTGTGACACAGAAGGAAGCAAATAGTAAACCAGCCCAAGAGTGAAAACACTGTGTCCTTGAGAACAGGCAGAAAGTGAAGCATTTCCAAGAGACATTAGCATTGCTTATCCCAAGATAGACCAGAGGATACATGGGAACGGAGCCAGCAGTTCAGCCATAGGAAGTTCATCCACGGAGAGAAAGCTCAACCAGTCAGTCCAGCTGATTGCTCAACTTTCCTAGTCAGGTTCACAGGGATGACATCAGAGCCAGTGTGGTGATGTTATTTCTATCTGTGGCTATGTGTTCTTTTCTGTGAGGGCTCCCCAGAAGGGTTGTTCTGCTCCACCTGTGCATTTATAGACACTCCAGCTGACTGCCTTCACAGGGCTTCTCCAGATGGTTTCTAATAGCTATCAGTAAGCCTCCAATGTGATGCTATTACCTGCTTTGTGTTATTTATTCTTTTACTCAAAAGCTTCCCCCAGAAGGAAATTGCCCTGCCTGGGATTCTCTGTTCTAACCTCTGTTGATACTTCCGTGGGACTTACCCAGTGTATTCTTGCTGGACTTCTATGAGCACCCAATTTGACAATGCTTTGCTATCTCTCTAACCATGCATGCATGCGTGCATCCATCCCTTATCATTTATTATTTCACTTGGGCTTGCTACGTACTTAATAAACTCACTCGTTCATGGCCACAAGCGTGCCTGCTGTAGATCAATCTCAAGGCAACACAGAAGGAGCAGGCTTCACAAACTTCTCAGGTGGCCCCGTCTTTGGTGCTGTGCACAATGCTTGCTAACTCAGAGGCTGTTTCCACCGAGCCAGCACTGTAGTCCACCCTTGACTATTAATGTCATTTTGTTTGCTGGGACAAATCACACATCCTTATTTTAGTTTATTTAAGCAACAATCACATGTAGAATATTACTATTAAAAGGAAAATGGGGATGGTAGGATGGCTCAGGGGGTAGAGGCGCTCCTTGCGCAAGCCTGGTGTCCTGAGTTCAATTTCAGAGTCCACAAAGGGGTGGAAAGAAAGAACCAATTCCACAGAATTGTTCTCTACCCATTACATGTGTGCCATGGCATGCAATGTCCACCGTCCACCATGTATACAGACTCAATAATAGCAACTATTTGTAGTTAAAATAAGAAAGGGAATCATAAAAAGCTTCAGGAATAAAAATTCACAAGTTTGTGAAGACTGCGCTTCTGTGTTGCCTTGAGATTGATCTACAGCAGGCATGCTTGTGGTCATGAACGAGTGAGCTTATTAAGTACATAGAAAGCCCACATGAAATAATAAGGGATGGATGCATACATGCATGGTTAGAGAGATAGCAAATCATCATCAAATTGGGTGCTCAGGAATAAGAATCCAGTGAAGTGTCTGCGTTGTTCCCATTTCTGAGTATCCAATCCTGGGTTGCTTAAACCAGCCTAACCTTTACCTGCATCTAAAAGTCATTTAATAACTGAACTATATTATTGAGCTTTTTAATTTTTATTTTTAGCTCATATTATGAGTAAATGGTAAAACAATAAAGCACTTTCTCCTAAAACCAAGATGAAAGCCTACAGAAGCAAAATATACATGATAATTTAGAATCAAATAATAAAGATCTCATCACTGCTGGAAACAGATCCTTTCTTATGAGAACCGATACCCTTGCAAAATGGCCAGGAAAGGGAAGAGTTACTCTTTCTTGCCTTGAAGGCAGCTCTCTAAACTGGGCCAGCACGCAAAGTGAAATGACAGCCTTGCTAAAAGCAATATGCACTTTGTGTATTAAGTGCCTGTCTTACATAAGGCAGCAGGCAGAAATTCACCCCACTTACAGGGGTGGTTGGAGGTCAGCAGACAGGCCTGAGAGTCTTGTGATTTGGGAAATGATTGGTTGTGTTGATCTTGCCATCGCTCTTTCCTAATAATGTCACCCCAAGTATATTGTGGTCCCACAGACTGAGCTCTAAGAGTTAGGAGCAGCCTCTCTGGGTGCCACTAGAACATATACCCACGGGACCTCCAAAGGCAAGGAAACCCTTTTCTTCTTCATCAGTGAAGCAGATGTGCAGCCCGCTATGCTCAGAGCTATTGACCAAGTGGAATAACCAGGTTGGCTCCCACTGTACTATTCACAATAAGCAGCCTCAGATCCCTGTTCTACGGTGAGGTGAAAAGAACCAAATCCTGAAGGGTATAAAGATCACTGACATAAGAAAGGAAGACTTAGACGTTGAAAGCAGTTTTGACACTAGGAAAGGGAGACCAGAGAGGGAAATGAAAGCGTTGTCTTAAGGCCACAGGGATCAGCAGCAGCTGCTGGCATACCCTTGACATGAAGCATGCAATGCCAGGCAAAGCACAGGAAAACCAAATCAAGTCTCCTTCTGTGGGCAGACGATGGAGGTGGTGTTTGACACAACGGCTACACCATCCACCTCCTGAGGAATAACACAAGACCAGTGGCCTTCCTCCTGAGCAGTGGCTGGATTTACTTACTCCATCGTAAGCCTTGGAAGCAGGATTAGAGGGGGGCTTCCAGAGTTAGTCTCAATACCAGGAGCGGGCTAGAGGGGCACAGTCTCCCCTGGAGTTCTGTCTGACATGGAGCTGGCAAAGTCCAGTACCTCCAGTGGAAACCTCTTTTTCTCCCTCCCTTTCTCTCTGCCTCCCTCCATTCTCCCTTCTCTCTCAGGTGCGAATTGCAACTATCTTTCCTGAAGCCTAGTAGTACGGGTCTGGGCAAGGAGCACCCTTTAAAACCACCCTGCTTCTGCTCTCAGAGCTTGGAGAAACCACCGTGCTTCTGGGGTAGCTGGAAAGTGGCTGGCAAAGGTTCTGCCATGCAGAATCTGGGCTTGGCTTTTAAAGGCCTCATGTCTGTCTAGATAAAGCTGGACAGACCCTTCTGTATTCACAGACCAGAGACAGTCTGTCTACAGCCTTTGTGGCTCCTGCCATTCAGTAGCCCTGGTGTCTTCCCTATGCAGCTTTTGTTGTTATGCTGGTGGTGGCCTTTCGATGGTGGTGGTGGTGGTGGTAGTGGTACTGGTGATCAAACTGAGGGATTTATACATGGTAGGCAAGTGCTCAGTTTCACTTTGCAAACCTCGTATGGTGGTTTGAAGAAGTATGGCCCCCATGGACTCATGTGTTTGAAGGATTGGCAGATATTAGGAGGTGTGGCCTTGTTGGAGGAAGTGTGTCACTGTCAAAGTGGGCTTTGAGGTCTCATGTATGCTCAAGCCATACCTAGTGAGACAGTTCAATTCCTGTTGCCTAAGGATCAAGACGTAGAACTCTCAGTTCCTTCTCCAGCATCATGTCTGCCAGTAAGCCACCATACTCCCTGCCATGATGATAATGGACTAAACCTCTAAAACTGTAAACTGCCCCCAATTAAATGTTTCCCTTTATAAGAGCTGCCATTGTCATGGTGTCTCTTCACAGCGGTAGAAACCCTAACACACCTCAGTTCTGTATTTCTAACATGTTTCACTCCTGTAACCTAAAACCACTCTTTATTTCTCCTTTCAGTTTATGAGATGTCAAGCAGTTGTGCCCTCTCTATGTGCCGGTTAAATTGTTTTATTTATTTGTACTTCTGTGTGACTGTGTGTGAGTATGTGCTTGTGAGAGCAGGTGCTCACGGAGGACAATGGCAGCTGATGCCCCTGGGGCTGGAGTTACAGGCAGTCTCGAGCTGCCCAACATTGGCGCCTGCGGAGCACTCCTGTTGAGCCCCCTATGAATGAGACTCTTGCTGATCTCTGTTGCAGTCCACCCTGTGAGGCATTTTCAATCTGTCCGTTTCCACAGAAGCCCTGTGACTTATAAAGACATCTGCTCTTTCCTTTTACTTCAGAAACACAGGTGTGCGTATGAAACTCGGACACTCAAACAACCTTGCCTTGTTGTCTGAAGGCTAATTGTCCCCCTTTTTAGGTCACCTTGCCGAAGACTGGTAGCGGCTGGAGGGAATGCAGGCAGAGGGGAGAGAGGGTGGCAGCTGGAGGGAATGCAGGCAGAGGGGAGAGAGTGCCTCTCCTAAGAGGCAGGGGCCTATAGCTTCCAGGTCCAGGCAGTTATGGAAGTAGTCTGGGGTACCTCGCAGATGCAGCATGGCTGGGACTGCATATGGAATGTAAGTCTGACTTCAGCACAATTCTGCCTGAGAAAGAGGAGACCACCTGCGGGGCAAATGAGCTCCAGGAATCACCATTCCACCAGAGTTCTTGCAGATGGCCCTGATTTAGAAAAGGCATGCAGAAAATCTTTGAAAGACGGCTGCTGTTCTGTACAGCATTTGGAAAACTGTGCCTTACCATCCTGTGCTGGTTTTGTTAAAGCAGCATCATTTGCTCCCCTCAAAGTTCAGCTCTCCTTTCTTCTCATTAAAAAAAATTACTAGATCCTAATTTCAGAATATTCATTTCCTTTTCATCCTTCTCAAGTACGATTAGCTATCAAGTCCTCGGATGTCCTCTTTCCCATTCTCGTGTCACTATTTTTATGTAAACCTTGCTGCTCCTTACACCATGTCTGATCTATTACATTATAATCCCTATATTTAAATGGATTCCTTGACGTCTACTGCACGTGAGTGCCGAGTTCATGCGTGTCCCCCTTTATTTGCACGCTGGTGCCTTTCCTGGCTCACCATGATCTTCACATGGTACCAAACGACATAATTAACTCATTACCTTAATTTGTATTTCCTTCCATTAGATATTAATTCAGTGTCTGTGGTGCACTGTGCATCATCCTTGGCTCAAGAGAGACAGAAGCAAACACCAGACCGATTTTCTCCTTGCCTTTTAGAGAAGAGCTGACATTAGAGATCAATGTTCAGAAAGAAGAGCTATCTACAGAAGCTTGTTATGAATTGGGGTGAGAGCACAGTAAGTAAAGTGCATCGGATACAGAATGGTCCCTACACTCTCGCAAAAGCCAGGCAAAGCAGAGTAGGGTGTCTGCAGTCCCAGCACTGTGAGAGCAGAGACAGGACAGTTCCTGGGGATTGGTGGCCAGTCAGTCTAGCTGAGTCAGTGAGCTCTAGGCTCAGTGAGAGATCCTGCCTCAGAAAATAAGGTGGAGGGTCAGGTGGTGGTGCACATCTTTAATCCCAGAACTTTGCAGGCAGAGTCAGGCTGATCTCTGTGAGTTTGAGATCAGCCTTGTCAATCAGGGCTACATAGAGAAATCCTGTTTCACCTCCCCCCCCCCAAAAAAAAAAACAGAAAAAGAAAGAGAAAAGTTGAGGTGAATTGAATAAGATACCTGACATTGACCGCTGGTGTCCTGACATTGACCCCTGGTGTCTTGCATGCACACACACACTTCCCACAAGAAACAAACTTAATGCCTAGGTTCCTAGGAGGGTTCCCCCCAAAATACATTTCAGCTGGGATGACAAAGGAGTATCGTGTGAGTAAGGGGCTGCACCCTAAAGGAGCATGGTGTGGAAAAGACTCACACATGTGGGGAAGGAGACTGATGTGCCTGGATGCAGGGGGAGATGGTGAAGCACGGGAGAGGTCAAAGGCAGCAAGGTCACCGGGGCCAGACTGTGCCGAGTCTTGTAAGAAGTGTTGAGGAATTTGGGTTTTATTATAAAAGCAATGGGGAATCACAGCAGGTCCGGAGCACAGGAATGCAATAATCTATTATGTTTCGAAAACTGCAAAATGTAGAAGGCTTGAAGAAAAGCTCGCTGGGTGAAAAATGGGAGAGCTGTGTAGGTAAGAGCCAGTGGTGGCTGTGACCATGGTGACACGGACAGAAAAGCAAAAGGGACCCAGATCCAAGAGAGAAGGAGGTTGAGGTTTAGAGGCCTTCACCAGAGGAGAGAGGCAGAGGGAAGAGGCACACAGGAGTATTCGGATGTCCAAGTTTTCATCACAAACAACATGGGAGACTAATGTGGACCTCAGAAAACAAACGACAGAAGAGGGACTGAAACCCAGAGTTTAGTGGGGATGCACAGCTCTTTCTGAGAGGGCAAAGTAAAGATGAGCAGTATAGCAGTTTTGTCTCATTCCTGTGAACTTGGAAGTCAGTGAGAAGGCTCTGAGCTCTGTTCTCTCTAGCAGATATGGTATGATATGTAACTTCACATGGACAAACTGACCAGTACTAAGAATAGCCCAAAGAAATAAGGTCCTTTGTTTTTGAGCTCTGCAGAACTGAAAAGCATCTCCTGACCAAGAGATTAGTGTCAAATACATAATATCTGGCCCACCTGCTGTGAGACAGCACCAGTTATTCTGGGGAAAGCCCGTTTTGCCTATCTAAACCTCCCTTAAATTAATTCCTGGCAAGATGGGCTTCTCATTGAGCTGGCTTTTTGGGTAAAGTTACCTTGCTACAGAACCTTGTCACAAGTTAGTTGGCCTGCTGTGTGGCGAGCAGGCAGACTTGGCTCCCATGGCAACAGCACTTGTCATCCTGGAATTCCTGAGAGGTGCCAGTGTGAGATATAAACTTGGCATTGATTGACCCATTTGGTAACTGAGACCATGGAGGTAGAGGTGGAGAAGAAAGAGACAGTGGTCATGGCCTGGGCCCGAGCCTCAAGGAACAGCAGTGTGGAAAGTTAAGTAGAGAAGACCTCGCAGAGGAAAGGCCACTGAGAAAGCTAAGGGGAGAATCCACGCTAAGTAGGGCAGATGGGTGAGTGGGGGTGGTCCTGCATTGAGTGAAGGAGGGCAAGTTGTGGATTATTGAATCACTGGTGGCCATTATAATAATTTGTTGTCTTAGTTAGGGTTACTATTGCTGTGATGAAACACCATGACCAAAAGCAACTTGGGAGGAAAGGGTATATTTCCCTCACAGTTCCATGTAATAGTTCATCGTCAAAAGCAGCAAGGGTAGAGACTCAAGCAGGGTAAGAACCTGGAGGCAGGAGCTTATGCACAGGGCCAGTGAGGAGTGTCTTTTCTTAGCTTGTTCCTGATGGCTTGCTCAGTTTGCTTTCTTAGAGACCATAAGACCACCAGCCCAGGGATGGTACTACCCACAATGTGTTGGGCCCTTCCCCATCAATCACTAATAAGAAAATGCTCTACACGCTTGTATGCAGCCTGATCTTATGAAGGCAATTTCTCAGTTGAGGTTTCTGCCTCCCAGATGACTTTAGCCTGTGTCAAATTGACATTAAACTAGCCAGTACATTCGTCAAAAGCTTTCTTAGTTGGTACCCTGCTCTGAGGCCCCCTCACATGCTGGCTTATTTTCATTTTGTAGTGCTTTGGGTTGGCCCCAAGGCTTTACATGCTAGGTAAGTACTCTAACAGGCTCTGGCAAAGAGTCATGCATTTTCTACTACATTCTATCGCCCTGGATTTCTTCATGCTAGCCCACTGTAATTTTGTCTGGTGTTATGTTTTCCACAGCTAGCATCCCTTCCCACTCCCAGTAGAATGTTATAATTTAAGTCATGCAGTATGTAACATCTTGGACAAGCCTCTTCCACTTCAAGAAAAATATTTGAAAATCATTCTTGCGATTGCATAAGTCAACAGCTCAATGCCTTTTGTGACTGAATGGTGTTTCATTGTGTGGTCATAGCCAAAATTTGTCCATCATGAGACTGATGATCAAGTTGGCTATTATCTATTTCTGTTGATCGTGAAGGAAGCTATTCGAAGATTTGCATGTAGGTTTAGCCTAAATATAAGGTCCTTTCCCTTGGGGATCGGATGGCTGGGAGCCATGTTTCTCTATACAGCCATCAGTATCTTGATGACTGTAGTAGGTCATGTGGCAGAAATAGGAGCAGGGAGGGTTAAGAAGCAAGGGGGAGGTGAGATCGTGGGTACAGAATGCAAAGCAAGGTTTCAGAGTATTTCAGCTGATTTGTGAATCGAGCTCCAGCTAGAGGTGTCTGGGAGGTTTAGGGAGGTGGGCTTGTCAAAGACAAGAGATACTTAAGTGTGTTGAATGATGGTGGAAAGAAAAAGGGAGACGGGGGAGGTTGAAGGTGAGGGAAAGAGCAGGTTGAGAGGAGACGGGATCGACAGTGTCTGAGAAGGATGGAACACTGACGTTTGTAAGGAAATTTAATGGGTGAACCTTTCCAAGGCTGCATCTGACTTTCATTTGGCTTCTTCTGGGACAGGGAATTAGCGCAGCCCTTTCAGACTCCTTGGTCCCTCTAGGCTGCCTCGTGATGTCGTCATGCACATACTGGTTTTACTTGTCCCGTGATGGTGAGGCATCTTCAAGGAAGTAGTAAAACTACACGTTTAGCAACTTGTTCATTTTTATCCCAGAAGGATGCTTTGCCTCATTTTCCACAAAACACCCTTGTAATGTTCAAATTTGATCTCACGTGATACTCACCACTTGGGGCACCCAAGAGTCTCTAGGCCATAAGCTTGTGGCCAGTGACATGGTCATGAAAATTCCCTTAATGTTGAGCATTTGGGGGATTTTTAAACTAGCTTGATAGCATAAACATGTTTCCTTGGTAGCAATCCTGACATTGACCCTTAATAATTAGAGGCACTTGTGGATTTCCTCTGATTTATTAATGAATAAAACAGACTGTTTTCTTTGTATATAAAAAAAATGGTTGTGAAAATAGTGACATAAAATAAAGCCAGCATTTATCTTAAACATAATGATGAGGCTGTAAATTGGTGGGCATCTTATTTAGGAAGTTATGTATGGTTTTAAGGCTTTCAGTGAAATACCTGAAATGACTGTAGACAGTCATTCAGGTTCCATAAAACCTCACGCTGACACCTTGCAAAGCAATTTGTACCAGGACAGATAATAACACACTTAGCTATGGGATTTCAGATCTAGTACTGTAAAAATGTGTAGGAACACATAAATGCTTCGTGGAATGGCTCTGTACAGAGGAGCGTACTGCAGCAATCTTATCTTAATATCCATGCAAACACTAGGGATTTTAAGTCAGAAACATAATTTTTCAGTTTTGGAAAGGACTTTGAGAAGGTCTTAATCTGACAGAAAAAGGAAAGAATTCTGTAGGCAGAAACCTGGATTGTAAATACTGAAATAGCCTAAAAGTTTTAATGACCTTTGGCTCTTATTCTCTCATTTGTGATACATATGATAAGCCAGATGCCCCTTTGAGAAGGCCTATGATCCCAAAGCCTAAGAATGTTGTCAACAGGTCTGCAATTAGAAAGCTACTCCCGGATTTTGGCTTTGATCCACTTCTTCAGGGAAAGCGCTCTACTAGGGACTGGAATCCCCCGTGGATTGGACCACTCCTCCCAGTCAACATGCTAATGGCCTAACCCCAAACATGTTCTTTGGGAGGAGCCTCAAAGAGAAAACTGATCCACTATGACTCATTGATAATCCAAAGAAGGGAAGGTTAGTCTTTTGGAAAGTTGAGTGCTATACTTAGAAAAGCTTCTAAGCTCCCGGGCCCCAGCAAATGAGTGGCATCTCTCTAGGGAGGCAGAGGAGAGAGCAAGGTGAAGGTAGAGTGGTCGGGATGTGCTAAACTAAAGAAGTAGAGAACCATGGGAGTAGAAATGGCTCCCAGAGCAGGGCAGGAAGACAGCCCTACATGTACCAACATTGCTGACTTTCTGGCCATCATCCCTGTATCAAACACTTGAGATACTCAGCTTACTTAGGGAAGATTTTGGCTCCTATCTGTAGAGGTTTGAGTTCATGGCTGGGTAGTTCTGTTGCTTTGAGGGCTGCAGGAAGAAAATTTCTCACAAAGGGGATCATTCAGTGAGCATGATAAGGGGCTCACCTCATGGCTTAGAAGTGAAGGTGGACAGAGAAGAGGCTAGGCCTCCATGATCTCCTTAGTGGGTATACTTTCAATGATCTAAAATCTCCCACTATACTAATTCTTAAAGTTTCCACCACCTCCCAATAGTGACAAGCTGGGGACCTAGCCTTGAGCAAATGTGTTTGGATGAGAACAGTTCTCTCTTCAGGGAAAAGTCATTCTTGACCCAATCTTTAGAGTTTATCCTATATAGTCTAGGGGCTGGGTGGCTGTACTATATGGCATGGGAGTGGACAAAAGACCAAGACAAAGACTACTTTGAAATGATAAGACTCAGAACTACCTATGGTATTAGGTATCCACTATGAGATGGACATTTGTGCTGTGGATAGTGGATTACTGTCTTCACAACACACTCTTGATAATCCTTCTGCATCCACGAATAATATACAACACCAAACCTCCTGACATGAATGTGTAAATGAGAAAAGTGCCGAAATCTGTCACCGTGAGCAAGAAGACTGCTGTGACAGAATGAGCGCATGTATGACCTAGGATATGCAAACACTTTCTGTAAATAAAATTCTATGAGTAAATGAATGTCAGGAATAAGGATTTGTATCTCCTAGGGAATGAAGTAGGACCAACTAATGGGAACGACAGTGGGATACACACCCTTTGCTATACTATTCTCACACTAACTTAGTCACTTAAATATTATATTTCCCAAGAACTGTTCATGTAGAGAAAACCTGGGGTAACCAAAGAGGATCATGATGCAAGAAGCTCATAAATTTGCGTGACTTTAGTTAAAAAAATGGGAAGTATATAAAACTCAACCCAAATTCTTAGCGAACCAGTGAATGTAAACAGTTTAGAAGAATCCTTACATTCTTTTGTTCTGATCAAATGCCTAAGAGAAAGTTTTTTCTTTTATTGAAAATAAAATATTCTAATTATTGTTTCCCCTCCCCCAACTCCTCTCCAATCTTCTCTACCTCCACTTCCATCCAGATCCACATCCTTCATTCCCTCTCTTGTTAGAAAACAAATAGGCACCGAAAAATAACAAAATAAAATAAAACAAAATAAAAAAACTGGAACAAGACAAACCAAACAGAAGAAAAAGAGCCAAAGAAAAAGTACAAAACCCACATACAGATGCACACATAGAAATACCATAAAAATCCAAATCCAGAAACCATAGTATATACACAAAAGGCCTGTAGGAAAAAAAAAAAGCCTGGAAAAAGGATAATGAGACAAAGAACCTCCAAAAATGCCAGTGAGATAGATTTTTGTTGGGCATCTACTGCTGGGCATAGTGCCTGCCCTTAAGAGCTTTGTATACCCAGGGAGACACTGTTGGAGAAGACTAATTTCTCACTTGGGAGTGGTTATCAATTAGAGATCGCTTCTGGGTCAGGATTGGGGCTTGTGTCCACTTCTCCTCTTAGCTCTTAGTGCTGGGCCCCAGCTGTAAGGGTGAAAAGATGGACTGCAGTTCATGGAATCAGAAGTTTAGGTTTGTGGACATCTGCTACATTCATTGTTCCAAAGCTGTGGTGAAGCATGTGATGGAGCAAAGCTTCCGGGCTTGCAAAGCTGACAGGTGGCAAAGCAAGAGAAAGGAGAAGGGACTGGGGACAAGATACAGCTCCCAAGGCCATGTTTCCAAGGACCTACTCCCTTCAACTAGGTTCCACCTATCACGTTTTCATCACCATCAAATAGTGAACCCAAAGCTGCAAAAATCCATGGATGGGCTCAGAATTCTTACACTCTAATCACTTCCCCCAAGCTCCAGCTCTGTAGTCTGCTGCACTGGGGGGCAAGCTTTCAACACACGAACCTTTGGAAGGACACTTCGTAAGCAAGCTATACCAAGTAGCTTTGGCCAACTCTCACTACAGGAGTAGCACAAGTCAATCCCCTAGAAACAGACCATTCTCATAGATGTGTCAAGAAAGATTCTGAAACAGCTTTCATCAAGCCAGTATTTAATTTGATCTTCATACTAAAAATCTTTCAAGGTAATGAAATTCTAATTTTCTTTTTAAAAATAGACTTATTTTCCAATTTGTATGCCCTTTATCTCCCTTTGGTGTCTTATTGCTCTAGCTAGGACCTCAAGAACTATATTGAATAGATATGGAGAGAGTGGACAACCTTGTCTTGTTCCTGATTTCAGTGGAACCGCTGGGAGTTTCTCTCCATTTAGTTTGATGTTGGCTGTTGGCTTGCTGTATATTGCCTTAATTATGTTTAGGTATGTTCCTTCTATCCCTGCTCTCTCTAAGACTTTTATCATGAAGGGATGTTGTATTTTGTCAATGCTTTTGAGAAGTCAAACTCTCACTGTTTACTGATGATATGAGAGTTTACATAAGTGATCCCAAAAATTCTACCAAAGAACTTCTACAACTCATAAACATATTCAGCAATGTAGCAGGATACAAGATTAACTCAAAAAAAATCAGTAGCCCTCCTGTACACATATGATAAAAGGGCTGAGGAAGAAATCAGAGAATCAACACCCTTCACAATAGCCACAAATGGCATAAAATATCTCAGAGTAACTCTAACCAAACAAGTGGAAGACTTGTATGACAAGAACTTTAAATCTTTGAAGAAAGAAATTGAAGAAGACACCAGAAAATGGAAAGACCTCCAATGCTCTTAGATAGGCAGAATTAATATAGTAAAAATGGCAATCCTCCTGAAAGCAATCTACAGATTCAACGCAATGCCCATCAAAATCCCAACAAAATTCTTCAAAGACCTTGAAAGAACAGTACTCAACTTCATTTGGAAAAGCAAAAAACCCAGGATAGCCAAAACAATCCTGGGCAACAAAAGAACTTCTGGAGGCATCATAATCCCTGACTTCAAACTATACTACAGATCTACAGTACTGAAAACAGCCTGGTACTGGCATAAGAACAGACAGGAGGACCAATGGAACCGAATAGAAGACCCAGATATCAATCCACACATCTTCGAACACCTGATATTTGATAAAGAAGCAAAAAATATCAAATGGAAAAAAAGAAAGCATATTCAACAAGTGGTGCTGGCATAACTGGATATCAACATGTAGAAAAATGAAAATAGACCCATATCTATCACCATGTACAAAACTCAAATCCAAATGGATCAAAGACCTCAATATAAAGCCAGCCATACTGAACCTTATAGAAGAGAAAGTGGGAAGTACACTTGAATGCATTGGCACAGGTAACCACTTCCAAATATAACCCCAGCAGCACAGACACTGAGAGAAACAATTAATAAATGGGACCTCCTGAAACTGAAAAGCTTCTGTAAAGCAAAGGACATGGTCAACAAGACAAAACGAAAGCCTACAGAATGGGAAAAGATCTTCACTAACCCCACATCAGACAGAGGTCTGATCTCCAAAATATACAAGGAACTAAAGAAATTGGCCACCAAAAGAACACATAATCCAATAAAAAAAAAATGGAGCACAGACGTAAACAGAGAACTCTCAACAGAGGAATCTAAAACGGCTGAAAGACATTTAAGGAAATGTTCAACATCCTTAGTCATCAGAGAAATGCAAATCAAAACAACTCTGAGATTCCATCTTACACCTGTAAGAATGGCCAAGATCAAAAACTCTGATGACAACTTATGCTGGAGGGGTTGTAGGGAAAGAGGAACACTTCTGCATTGCTGGTGGGAATGCAAGCTGGTACAACCCCTATGGATGTCAGTGTGGCGATTTCTCAGAAAATTAGGAAACAACCTTCCTCAAGACCCAGTAATACCACTTTTGGGTATATATCCAAAGGATGCTCAATCATGCCACAAGGACATGTACTCAAGTATGCTCATAGCAGCTTTGTTTGTCATAGCCAGAACCTGGAAACAACCTAAATGCCCCTCGATAGAAGACTGGATAAAAAAAAAGTGGTACATTTACACAATGGAGTACTACACAGCAGAAAAAAATAACGACAGCTTGAATTTTGCAGGAAAATGGATGGAACTAGAAAGCATTATTTTGAGTGAGGTAACCCAGACACAGAAAGACAATTATCACATGTACTCACTCATAGGTGGTTTTTAAACGTAAGTCAAAGAAAAACAGCTTACAAACCACAATTCCAGAGAATTTAGACAACAATACGGACACTAAGAGAGACTTACATAGATCTAATCTACGTGGGAAGTAGAAAATATAAAAAGACAAGATCTCCTGAGTAAATTGGGAGCATAGGGACCTTGTGGGAAGGTTGAAGGAGGGCGGGGAGAGGCAGGGAGGGGAGCAGAGAAAAATGTAGAGCTCAATAAATATCATGGGGAAAAATTAAAAAAATTAAAAAAAAAAAATAGACTTATTTACTTTAATTTTATACATATAAATGCTTTTCCTGCATGTGTATGTATACCATATATATGCCTGGTGGTTCAGGAGGCCCAAACAGGATTTTGGGTCTCCAGGAATTGGAGTTACAGATGGTTGTGAGCTACCATGTGAGTGTAAGAACCAAACCTGGGTACTCAGTAAGAACAGCAAATGCTCTTAGCCATCTATCTAATCCCCAAACTACAGCTCTTGTACTGATTTAAGGTTTCCAACTCATTCAGACTCTTCCTTCCACCCTGGCTGGTATTAAACCTTTCTTTGCCCGCTGGGGAAGTGTCACTTGAATAAATTTGCTGAATTTGGAAAACACAAATATCATACACAAGTCTTCAAATTGGATGGAGACATTTCCCCCCTAGTCTCACTGAACGATTAGGGGAATGAAGATGAATAAGGCAATGGGCTGTTACACTATCCTATACCAAGTCAACTCTCAGTGCCTCCTGGACAAATGATAGCACAGTTCATACTGAAGCCACAGAGGAAGCCCAGGCTTGAGGAGTCAGAACTCTTGGGTCTTGTAACTCTTGGGCCTGGAAATACATCCTGGGAAACTTGGAGCAAAGACCAAACTGCATTCTTTTTATGTCTCTTTCTGTCTTCCTTCAGTCCTGCTGATAAAAACTTCTATTTTTAGGACTAATTTGTATATTTGAGCTTGCAAAGGCATTCCTAATTCTCTCTTCTTCCCTTCATTAACATTTGGCATATCTATTTTAAAAACATACACTCCCTAGTAAAGCCAATTATGACATGCACGATAGATTAGTCAGAAAATATGAAATTTAGGATTTGTTCCAAGTTTACTTGGTCTACATCATTGATGAAATTCAGGACTCTTCTAAGAATGACAGCAGAAATCAATCTAGAATTACTCGTTAGTTAAAATCTGGTGCACATGAAATTTTCCAAAAGGAATATAGGAAATAATTAGACCAACAGCAACTTAAAGGCTTTTGCTGACATGAAAATATTCAGGCTAATATCAGTCTGATAATGAATGCATGTCTTTACTCTCAAAACAGGGGGGAAGCTACCCAAGTTGAAACCCTGTCAGAAGCAATAGGAATTGCTCAGTTTGTTCCACTGCCAAAGGCAGAGCCAGCCCTGGAAAAAGCTCCCCTTTGCTGAGTTTCCTTTCAGGGCCACTCTACTGGGTTTTAGTGACTTGCATTAAGTACTTACTGCTACCAACCACCATTTTGGCTACTGGGGATACAGATGAAAAGAAAATCGAACAAAATCCATGGATGGTGGGGTATATGTTGGAGTAAGGAATACATTATAACAAAATGTATTATTACCAAAGTAAGTCAGGCAGTGGTGGTGAAGATGTAAGGGGATCTCTCTGAGTCTCAGGCCAGCCTAGTATATAAAGAGAGTTCCAGGACAGCCAAGGCTGGAGAAACCCTGTCTCAATTAAAAAAAAAAAAAAACCAAACCAAACCAAACCAAACAAACAAAAACCCAAAGTAAAGCAACACACACTTAAGGTCAAATAATGCTATGTACTGTAGAAGAACACAATGCAGCGGAAATAGACAGGAAGTGTGTGCATAGAGACATTTGCTATTGAAGACCAGATGGCAAGGGAAGGTCGGCTGCAAAGATGACATTTTGCGCAAAGACCCGAAGGGCATGGGAAAAATAGTTAGAGATGTGTTCACATATCCCAAGATGTAATTTGACAATTTTCTTTTGCAAAACAGCACTCTGTACATAAAAATAGATTAATTTTGTGATGTAGAGATTGATACTCATTGCCAACTTATTAGCTTTAGAATCAGCTAGGAGATTGGTGAAGGTCCAGCAGTCTGGGTATGTGCAGAAGGGCATTTCTAGAGAGGATTGACTGGGGCAGGAGACCGCACCCTGAGTGTGTGTGGCACTCCTAGGCAGGGGCCTTAGAGGAAAAGGGGGAAAAGAGAAAGCAAAGCAAGGGCGTTAGGTCCTCTCTGCTTCTCCATCCGACACACGTCCCTACCGCCGGGATGCTCTTTCCAAGTGGTTGGGACAAACACCTGTGGGCTGAGTACTCTGAATCTGTGAGCCAGAATAAGTCCCCCTTTACGTAAGTTGTTCTGCTTTACTTAAGTCCTGTCCTTGCTTTAACAGGAGGTTGTGGTTGGAGTGAGGCTTACTATGGACATCTGTGGAGTTAGAATCGCAATCAGAGCAGTTAGCTGAAGGCGGAGGCTCTCTGCTCCTAACGCCCCTCTCTTCTACAGAACTTGGGCTTCTCATGTATCTTTTAATTCTGTGTAAGATGAAAAGTCATAAAGAGGCAGCAAAGATGCCAAACAAATAACAGACACTAAAAGTTGCTGCAGCTCAAGGAGCATTAGTACAAAGGCCCAGTTGGTGCCCGGAGCAAGCACATTGAATTCCTTAGCAGTGAAGTTACCCACAGTTCCGTTAGTCATCTTTACCAGAGTACGAAGGGCAAGTGGATTAAAGACCCACGGCCCTTGACAACAGAAAACTTCTTTTCATCTTCCTTTGTGAACTCTGGTCACCTGTGCCACACTGAGTCCCATTTAACTGGCTAGTATGTCTGTTGTCTGCCAAAACTAGGTCTACGGTAGACGTGACTTTGTGAAGTCAAAGTGTCCCCTGAACCCAGCAGGGTGAGGTTACAGTTTTCACAGGAAGTGCAAGTGCAAGTGAATTATTTCCCACATGCTCCAAAAAACTTTCATGATTGTAACTGCATGCACAAGAACATTCAAAAGGCTAAGCTTAAATATGAGGGGCGAGCTGGGTGTGGTGGCACAAGCCTGTAATCCCAGTGCTTGGAGGCAGAAGCAGGCAGATTTCTGTGAGTATGAGGGCAACCTGGGCTACACAGTGAGTTACAGCCAGGGCTACACGACACTGTCAAAATAAATATATAAAATTAAAAGGCGGGGCTTTGCCATCTTTCCTCCAGCAGGGCGACAGCTCTCGCCATGATGGTCGAGCTGTGCGGTTTCAGTGGGTACCAGGTCTACCCCAGACACAGGCTGCACTGCACCACGACTAACGGGAAGGTTTTCCAGTTTCCTAATACGAAATGTGTGTTTGCATTCCTTTCCTAAGGGAATGCTTGGCAGATAAACTGGACTGTCCTCTATAGAAGAAAACACAAAAAGGACAGTCGGAAGACATTCAAAAGTAAAGAACCTGCCACCCTGTCAGATTCCAGCCGGCCTTCACTGGTGCATCCCTTGCTGATATAATGGTTAAGAGGAATCGGAAACCAGAAGTTAGGAAAGCTCAGC
>PVIU01009112.1:0-78453 GCA_004026605.1 Ondatra zibethicus
CGGCTCCGTGGGACAAAGGAGGCCCCCTAGGAGGGGACTCGCCCTTCCCCCAAGGCCTCAGCCCGGGTGGGCCGAGCTCAGGTGCAGCCGGGACAGGGTCCAGATGAATCCGCGGAAGCTGGTTGGCCGAGGATCCCGGTCCCAAAAGCAGGCCTACTGAGGGTTGCCAGCTCCTCTCTCTGTTTTGTGTTTTAGATGGCTTGAACTTTCATAAAAAACATAAATAGAAAAGATATGGACTTGACAAAACTGCTGTTAAATGGTATTATTATTTTAAATTTAGTTCATTCATTTTAAAACACCTCTTCTCATTTGTTTTATTATACAGCACAATCTTAATTTTTTTCAAAATACTTATAATTTTTCTGTAGCATCATGGACTCATCTTGGAGATGCTAGGTCTAAATTCATTCCCTATTATAGGTATTTGGGCAATATATTATAGGCAGTCCTTGCTTCCTCATAGGACACATAATAATTTAAGAATTAATTAAGATACTGCATCATAATTCCAAACTTTGTTAAGTTTAAGGACTACAAACACTTCTTGTCCTTGGCTTTCTATTTCCCACTTGCTTTTTGCACACTGTTCTATTTGAAACTTTATGAATGCCTTATCTGAGACATTTTTGACGGTTGTAAATAAGATAAAAGCTTGGAATTTAAAAACAGACGATGTGATATGTTGGAAATAACATTGTACGATAAACCAACCCAAATTCTTTTGGCTAGATTTATTGTGCTTAAACAACTTACTTAGAAATAAAAATATATTTTGATCTGGTTTATTATTTTCTGTGATCTAATTGTCTAATAGTTTGAAATATGGGCTTATGATTTAGGAAATACTTTTAATTATATCTGTAAGTACTTAAAATTGGTGCACTTTAAATATTTTGAAATATTATCAATGTGATGTTTTGTCACCTATAGATACCTAAAATATAAAATTAAAGCGATGCAAATTTTACTTTATTTTTGGTTTAGTTTTGAAATCATAAATCTGTATACCTTTGAGTCAGTCATTAGACACAGCACATGTCCATAAGATACATTTATTATAATTATTATATACAATAATTTTACTTTTATATAATAGACAAGTTCACATTTCTCATTTTTATGGGAGCCTATATAGTTCATGGATCTGAGGAATAGTTTACATGGATACATTGGCTTATATGCTAAAATTTTTGCTAAATATCAATAGGATGAATGAATATAAACACTTTTCAATAATAGATGAAGATATAATAACACATTATTAAATGAGAAAACTGTTTACATCAGTGTAAAGAATGAGATGAATGAGACCTCTAAGTATTTTAAACAGATATTCCTAGCTAATTTAAAGTGTCTCACCATGCTAAACAGTATAAGGATCTGATCAATTTGTCTTCCTGGGTCATCTAGAACAAGTAATACTAAGTGAAACAAACTAAATCTGATTTGTAAAATATGAGAAAAATAGAAATGGTAGAAATAACTTTATTTTTCCTCAAAATTGAAAATCTTCACAGATGGTTCTACCTGAAATATATTTGTGTTCATTTTAATATGAACCTTATAACACACTTGTGTATATTAGAAACATAGATACAGAGAATAAGACAGAGAGAGAGAGGGTGAGAGAAGAGAGAAAAGGAGAGACAAGCAGAGAGAGAGGGAAGATTAAGAAAGGACATATAATGTAATGACATTGATTCTAAGATTAAAATCTCATGAACTAGAACTCCTTGTTCTAGTTTCCTTGTGTATCCCATCTTTGTTAAATATGCAGCAACATTAATATGTAACAAAACATAGAAGCCCTGAGAACATGCTTCACTTTCTCATTGATATGGAATATACAGCCTTAAAGAACAGGAAACAGTTTTCTGTACTTTTTCTGAATGTGATTAGATAATAGAGATTTACACTTTTAGAGGTGGTAAGAAAATAAAGGTGAAATTATGGGGGAAATGCTTAGATGAGATGTATACTAATTACTGACATCGTCAACAATAATACTCATTGTTGCATGCACCACACCTATTGGAGTTTTAATTCTTTTGTATTCATCCTTTAATACTATTATTATTAGCACTTTTATTGCTTTGTTAATACTACCTACACATCAGCCAATATACTCCCCGTCACCATATTATTCCTCGGGTCCCTGAACTCTATTAGCATCCATATATATTAGGAATGTTGTGAATTATGTTCATACAAATCATTTCACCTTACACAACCATACTATGTTAGTTTTACTCTTCTTGGAGGTCATTCCTTATATAAAGGCTTACAGAATAAGAAAATATGCAAGTTACTACATCAGAAATTAGGAAAAAATAATGAACATTCTGGAATTAGAGTCCAGGCAGTAGATTAAGACCTATAGTGTAATATTGGGGTGTTTCTACAGGGCCCAAACAATGCTGTGTTTTCCCTTTCCTCTCAAAACCCAGCACAAAAGATCATTATAATCTCCATTTTGCAGGTCAGGAAATTGCCTGTGGTCACGCTGATGATAAGCAGCATAGCTGAGTGCAGTCTGGAGAATAATGAGGTCCATTATACACCTCTATGGCATATGACATGCCTCAACATAAATAAGTGTTTTTGTATAGAGAGCACCAGTCTGTGGAAAAGTTTTGTCTCAAAATTTCATCTAAGTTTGGAATTGCCTCACATTATTCTCCCTTGAATAAGCCTTGAATAAGGCTTACCACAACATGCCTTTCTAGTTATCATGCATCTGTCTGATGAATTCCATCAAATACTTCATTTTAAAGAAGCAGTTTTCTGAACAAGTATGCTTGTTCACATAACCTCAAGAAGTATCAGAGGACAGTTGACTCCTCAAAACTGGACATGAATTATATATGTCCATCAATGCTGGAAGAATTAATGAATGAACTATCTAGGGAACGATGCTGTAATTACATGAGTTGAACAAAAAATAATACTTTTTACTGACATTATGAGAACAAGATCACTTCACATCATTGAAAAAAATGAGGTGAAACATGAAACGTTAGCTTTCAAAATTAAGTGGTATTGCACTTCTCTGTGAGGGTTTATCAAAAAGACAACGATGAAAACCAATAGATCACTTCCTTCAGTTGACTTCAAAGAAAAATGTTTACTATTTTTATTTCCTACAATAATTAAGGGCCTTTGAGCAATGTTGTCTCCCTGACCACAAAGCCTGTTCTATCACTGTATTCTTTGACAATCCATGGTAGCTTTAAATGTTAATTTTAATGTCATTTACACTGATTGTTTGGCTGATGTTGAATATTTTGAAATTTATTGCTATCAGTTTTTTACTCATTGTTAGCAGGATTTCTCAGTTTTCAGAAATTGTACCTGAAAATCTCAGGAGAATTTAAGGCAAGGGATTGACTTATTTTTATAATTATTTGTATTGAAGTCTTAGAATTTGCTCTAAAGTTAATTTTTGCATAATTTTGAAATCTGATAGTTGTTTAATAAAAAATGAACACCCATATAAACTTATGAAAAGGCAGTCTTGCTCAGTACTCACTTAGATTTCTGATTTCTTTATTTCAGGAAATGACATATATGGAATTTTATTTCCCAGCATTTTGATGTCAGTGTTTCTATCTGTGTAGGGACTCTGCTTTATTCTTTATCTGTGTACCACATGAAGATTTCCCTTTGTCTTCTGTGCCTTTGAGCCAGAGAACTTACAAAACATACATGTATCACTTCATCATTAGATTCTATCCACTTCTCCTTTAAATGATGGCATATCAAAATACTGATGTTGTATAGTTAGGGAGATAGGTAGATAAAACTCAAGATTGCTTTTTTAACATGAAAGATCACCACAGCAGTAGACCTTCACTTCATGGAGAGCACACTGTATTGCCAAGTTATATTGTCTTGCCAATTTTCTATTGTCTTTCATAAACCAGAAACTACATATGTTGTATTAATCCCTAATATCACATGTATAATATTTAATTAGAAAAAATTCTGTGTAGTTGAACTTATGACTGGTAGGAACTTCAATACAATTCTACTGGATTTGAGTAATATACCTTTTTTATTCAAACATACCACATTCTCAGGAGTTGTGACAAGGTTTGTTTATAAGTCAAGAGTGCAGAAAGTATGCCCTGAAATCTATATTCCACAAGTAACATTTTATGGGACCTCCTAAGTATATCCTGATTCTCACACTTCAAAAGATCTCTTAGCATTGTGCACTTGGAAAGTGACATGCATCGACTTGAACTGGCATGTGCTACTACCTTGGTAGAAATCACCTACCTGAACAGTAGGCCTTTTGTGGCAGGTGCATATTTAATCTGAATCTCTGCTTCACCCTTAACCACTGAGTCAAACTGAGAGAGAATGAAATTAAACATTTTCTCAATATGTTGTGTTAGCTAGGAGAAGTGCAAAGGGTAATTTAAATACATAAGGCAGAAGAAATGAGAACTGTTGCTGGGACTTTGAGGCACATAGTGAAGAAAGAAATGGCTTTGTTTTCTCCATCCCAGTGGATTGCTGCCTCCGAATATCATAGCATTCTCCTCCTAGGCAAGACAATTCTTAGAGCGGGTGCTTTCTCCACATTCAAGGTCATGTCTAAGAGAAGAATGGAATTAGCATAATGTTTCAAAAAATAGGTGTAGTGAATTCAGGTTGAATTTCCAAATTATGGGTGGATATTTTTAAAGCCTGCTGCCAGATTTTGGCATGTACAATGAGAAGAAAAAGTTACCTGGGAATTTTCCTACACCTGACTCATCATACTTTACTAATTCATTCAAACTGCAAAATTCAGAGGTTCAGTACTGTACTATATTTTCTTCAATCTCCATAAATGTGAGAAGCTTTAGGTTCTGCAAGTTATTGTGTGTGATCCCCACATTTGTTGCTACCTACATTGTAGGGTTTTTTTTCAATTGAGTAGCTGGCTCATTTAATCTCTTCATAGAACTGAATATTTCTATGTAGTAAAAGAACTCAAATTCTTTGCCTCATGTTCTTCTTCTTCAAGACGTTTCAGAGTTTGGAGCATATAAAAAGTTCTATTATTTCTTAACTCTTGTTGACACCTTTACAGGATAGATGGAGGCACTCCTCCTCTCCAGTCGAACAGCAGATGTGATGGCTCAGGGACTTTCTGAACAAAGCATCCCCCGATTTGGTGTGCCATTCCCCCAAGCTCCTGGGACATCAGTGCTGGTACCATCTCTCCAGGCTCAAGGGCATATCTGCTCTTTCTTCTGGCTCAATTATCCTTGTCTCTTTTGTGCAATCAGGGCACATCTCCATTCTAGTCTCTCTGACAGGCTTCACCTTTCCCAGAGCTAGCCCTCTCCATAGGGCTGGTGTTAATAATCTATTTTTTCCTAGCAACCTGCCTTCTCCGCCTCCTCAAGAAACATATATCTTAGGTCTCTAGGGTGGAAGTTAAATAATGCTTCTTCATCCATACCTCCCACTGAGTGTGAGCCTAAGGACTCCTTACTCCCTGCCCCCACATCATTCTATGCCATCAAGTAGAGAGACTTGAACCAACACCCAGAAAGGTTGCAATGTTGGGAATCTCCATTTCAGTCTCACTCCCCCATTCCAAACTCTCCCTTCTTAGAAAACCAGCTAAGCAATGGCTCCTCCCCCAGAGCTCCTTAAGACCATGCCTATAGGATATTTGAACTATATCTGCCAGGTGATTTCTCTCCCACTTTCTTCCCCTGAGAATCAACCAGGAGTTGCTTTGCTCATTAAATCTGGTGTTTTATTAATTTGGATTGATTTGGATTACTGTGTCGACAAAGAGACTTAATACCAGGGTACAGAAACCTTTACAGCATATACTAAAACATATACATCATCTAATTTTTCTTTGATAACACTTTATTTTAGGTAAGGCACACATAAAAATTCTTACATAGAGCAGACTGCCAGTACACTGCCCTGTTACCTGATTACTTTTTCTTACTTTCAGATATGAAAGTTCCCCATTCCCCATTATAAGCTATTTCTTTAGGAAAAGGGCCACTCTTCATCTGCTCTCTGACACAGTTAATAAAAATCTATCCAACCTGACAGAGGTGCCTGTGTAGTATAACCTAACTTAGTATAGAATACCATTTTCTCCTTGATTCCTGCACCTATGTAAGCCAGCAGTATTGAAGCTCTGTATTGTTAAAACAGCCAAGTAAACCAGCATGTGGAGCAAACGAGAATCCTAGTCTGTGCATCAAAGGTTTATTATTGTTGTTATCTTTACCATTTGAGACACCATCTTTCTCTGTGTCTGACTGGTCTGGCATTTACTATGTAGACCAAGCTGATTTTTAACTCCCAGCGATCCTCTCACCTGTGCCTTCCTATTTGTAGGATTTTAGGAGTGTGCTTTGCTGGAATATAATGCTTTAGAGATGAAATTGAATGATGAGATGTTTCCTCTAAAATGTCCTGAGATTGACTTAGGTCATGGGGAGAATGGCCTGGAAGAAAAAGAAGAAAGGATGTAAGACTAGGAATATCGCATTATCCTGTTTTCAATAATAATATTTATTTCTCCAAGTGACCATGTTATGGATGTGCTAAAATAACAATCTGCTATATTTAAAATTATGCTGATGAATGTGAGTGTATGTCCATGTACTTCTATCCATCAGCAAATATAATAATATGATCAAAGAATTAGATGAAAACGAGAGAAAGGGGAGAAATTGGTAGTTAGGAAGGAAGGGGTGAGAACTGTCAGTATGCAGTGTCCTTTGGAAACTTGCATGGTGCCTTCTGGTACCAACCATACTAGTAATACGGTACAAACTGAACTGGCTGTATTTAGTAATATACATGTATGTATATACATGTATATATATATATGTGTGTGTGTGTATGTGTATCTATATATACCAATACATTATTTTTTATTGTTTTATTTTGTGCTTTTGTTTTTGTTTTATTTTAAGTTTTTTTCTTTTTCATGAGCCAATGAGTTTTATTGGGGTTGCTTTCAGAAGTACTGGTGATGGGTTAATTACAGGAGCAGAAATAACTCAAGGAAATGACAACTGCATCACCAAGGCCCATCCTGGCATAGGTGACAACTCACAAAAAATGGAAAACCTGGAGCCCATTGCACACAGCCTGTGCAGTAGGTTCCATTGGTTGAAGAGAGTCCTTTCCAAGTGAGTCAGTAGGTCTAAAACTCTTCCTGGCCACTGGCCTGGTCTAGGAGTCGGCTTTTGCAGCTTTGCTTGAATGTCTGAGAGTCTTCTGTGCAGCTCAGCTGCTTTCTATCTGAGGGGGCTGTCAGCTATTAGTGTTTGCTCTGGCAGGGAGGGGGCTTAATTAATCTGGTAAATTTTAGGGACTTCCTGAAGTTATTTTTAATTGTTTACCTTCCTGCTTAAGGAGCTTCCTACAGGACTGGAATGTTGAAATCTCACAGGGAATTGATACACAATACATTGAAATCTGCATTAGTGACAGTTTCCATCTTGATCACAAAACGAATTCAGCATGTAATTGCAAGGTACAAGGAAAGGTTTATAAATTTTCAAAAAAAAAGTAGATGAAAAAGTATTGAAGAAGACATCCACATTTGACATATTTTTGCTATTCCTATTGTGGAATATAAATGTAAAGCATGATCATTGAGGGGGACTCCATGAACAACAGGGGCTCCCTCCTGGACCTCAGGTTAGGTGCAAACCACACACAAACACCTGTTTTCATATTACGATCCTTTATTAAGCAGGGAATAAAGTTAAAATGGCTGCTTTCTGACTCAGGCAGAAAACAGGAGCAAATGACCTTATGGATGTAATTTTTCAGAAAAGAAGTGGAGGGGGTCTGCGTTAGAATGTACTAGGACATGATGGTAAAGGTGTTAGGGGACTAGGTACAAGGGGAAGGAAACAAGGGGGAAAAGGCAGGTGCATTTGTCCTGTAGGGACAAAGGAATGCCTCTGGCTAGTGAGGACAGAAGCGGCACATAGGCAGCTTCTTTATAAAGGGAAAATAGGAAATCCTGTGTTAGGATGAGGTGTTTGGTTTAATTGGGCATGTGAGTTATGTGATCCTAAAGGGGCTTCTGATTGCTGGACTTAAATACTTTGTTTTCTGTACCTTGGTAGTCAGCCTTAGGGTGAGGAAGTAGTAATATAAAAGAATAGACCTTGGTGGCTAGTTTTAAGAATGTAATTAAAAGTTTTTAGGAGGACAGAGGGAATGGGAGAGAAGAGTAAGACCTACCAGAGACATGTCCTTCAGTAAAATCTACCTGTTCACTCACGATATAACCTGGCTCACAACAGGCTTGTAGATAATTGTTAAATATTAATTATGTTAAATATTTTACAAGGACTTCTACTTTCCTAAGAATTAGAAAAATGAAGTTCAGCACCATTAAGAAATACCAAACAATAGAGAGAGATGATTAAATCAAGGTACACCTATGCATGCCGCAGGCTCCATTCATATTTAGTCATTTCCTTCTGATCAAAACTGGTATCATGTTATTTGTCTTCATTCCTTGTTTGAGTCCACTCTAGAACACCATATACTCTTAGAACTGACAGCTTCTTTTTGGAAACTTCTGAGTTCTGTTATTTCCATGTTACACAAAACAAAATTGCTGTCTTTAAAGGGAGAAGACAATGAGCACTACTGAAATTTGAGACACAAAGAACATCTAAATGAGAGAACTTTGAAGGAGGAATAAACCTTAGAATTTAACGCATTTTTGTAGGATTCTTGGTATAGCTTGTAGTTTAAAACACGCATAAGTTATAGGCTACGGGCCAATTCTTTTAAAAGTTCATACATAATCAAAAACTGATCGTGATGCTTCTTAAAAGCTAGGTGGTTATGTTTGTAAAATACCTTAGATTCAAAACTTTATTTAACCTATATGAGTTCATTGACATCTAAACAATGGCAAAGCTAATGGAATATAGTAACACAAGATGCACCATTATTTTGCTCTCTAACTTCTTGACCAAATTTTGAGATTTATAATTTAATGAGCCTTTAAGTGTTGCAGTGGGACAATAAAACATTTTAAATTTTATCTGAACTGCCAGAATAAGACGTTGCTATCTACACAGAGAATTTACATAGAAATTTGTTTTGCAATGTTAAAGATGATATATAAAATCGCCTACTTTAAGTATTTCATGGTTATCAAGACTTATATTCTTGCAATCTCTATTTTAAATTTTTGATAAAACTTAAGTGACTAAATATGAAGGCATAGATTTTTTTTTTGTATCTTGAATATCTATAAAATATTGAACTACCATCTGTGGTGGGTAGATTGATTCTCATTTACAAAAGGGAGACTTTGTACCACATATTTAGTTTATGATCCTGTATTAAAAACTGTCAACTCATTCTTTTAAGTCATTATTCCACAGATGTTCATTAGACACCCACCATTAAATGTTAACAAAAAATCTTCATTAGAGAAATTAATTGATTTAGAGGCAACATATTTTAAAGCCTGAACATGATATGACTTTCCTATGAATGTAGATGCAACTCATATTTATTTATGACATCTTATTTTAAAAATATGCAGACCAGTTTATCAGTTTATCAGTTTATCTCTGTCTACATATGTAAAAGCTCATCCTGAGGCCCTCGTTGGCTCAGCCCTGCTGATTGAGGGTACCTTTGTGCTTTCAGAGTGTTTTATAGCACCAAGAAGTCCTTGAAGAGAAGTCTTCTCACAAGCGGAAGTAACAAGTGTTGATTGTACTACAAAGATTACAGGCAAAGGAAGACTTGCCATGTGGAGACATGAGTTTCAGTTTTTTTTAGCTATTCACACTAGATCATCCAAACTACATGCTATAAATATTTCACTTCAGGTTGTTATGGTAATATAATCAGTTTTTGTATAAAAATGAATATAACTGATTGATATTAAAAGTTTAAGAATATTTACAATTTGATGCTTTATATGACAATAGTCTCAATGTAATGGCCAGCTTTCTGTAAGCCATTAGAATAATTTTCCATAACTGACTGCCATATTTCACTTGATGAGTTGACAGTGAATCAAGATCACTAGTAGTTGAACTTCATAAGGCAGTGCTATATTGCTTTGCATATTAAGGCTTCATGGGGCAGGGTTTCTAACATCAACTACTAGAGAAAATAAATTGTGTTTTAATTTGAGTGCTGGTGTGAAGAGAAATTAAATGATTAACTGTGAATCAAAAAAATAAAGCATTTAGGAATAAAATTTTAGAAATTTTATGAAGAAAAATACTCACATTTCTCTATTATCTATTTATCATCTGTCTATCATCTGTCTATAATATTTATCCATCCATTATCTATTTGTGAATTATTGTCTCTACAGACATATGCACACACAAACACATGTGTGTATTAATATACAAATATGGATATACTTATAGAACCAATTTTCATTCCCAATATAAATATGAACTTTATCTAAAATAGAGGAATTATGTATAAATTTACATAACATATTGCTATGTTGTGGGATCTGTTCCACACTCTGTCTCTTAGCAATATACAATTTACCCTTAGTCTTTCTAAATTCATCACCTATCAGAAACACAAAATGATAACACTGTATCTTAATAACAGATAAGGTTACTGTGTAGGAGTACTGTGAGAATTAGATTCATTTTATCGAAGCCTTCATTCAAAACACAAACATGTACTAAGTGCACATATAGTGGGTATAATTAATGGATTTATATAAAATAAATATATTAATCATAATACAAGAAAGAAAACATAAATAAATGCTATAACTAGTAATTGTAGACATTGATAGACAATGAATTAGGACCAACTATGCTCTTCTGTGGTCATCCAGGCATGGACTGATAAGAAATAACTTAGCTGGAAGGATGATGAGCGGGTGTGATGACATCACAATGATGAGTAACTAGGTTAAGTAGCACAGAGAAACTTGTTGCAGATATGATTACTTAATAAGGACATTCCTGATATTATAGTAGATTCGCCACATATTGTGCCAATCAAGATGTGCAATGGGACACAGAAGGAGTTATTTGAGAGACGCTAGAGACAGAAGTTAGTTAGCAAAATGGTGTCAAGCAGCTATAAATAGTTGAAATTCACATGAACATTAGGAAAACCCTGAGGAGTGGAGAACAGAGCCTAAAACTAAGGAAGAAAATCCAGAGAAGCCTTTCTGCTGAGGTAGAAGACAGCTAATTGAAGAATCATGGAGTCTCAGGGGAAGATGGATGACTTTGCAATGATTTCAGGGCCTTGAAGATTTGGACAATAACAAAGAATACAAATACAAATGGATTTCATTTGCATACTTATGAAAGGTCAGATGGGATGACAGAAAGTATCCCTAAAATGACAGGTACAGAGGGTTAGTTATATATGCACTGAGAGAATGGCTGGCCACTTCAGAATCAATTAGAAGCTCCTTTAACTCTTGACAGCATCTTGACTTTGTGTCTGTGAGTTTCTGAAGACAGAGAAGTTCTCTTACTGGAAAAGAGAAGGGTCAGGATGAGGTTTTTCTCCTCGAGTGAAATTATAGCTGAGATATGTTACTCTTTATGTTGGTAGAAGACAAATAGCTAAAACTCTGTAAGAGACTTTTCTTCTTTTCCTCTCATGGCTTAATTTCCACAGAAGCTCTGAGCTTGGTTTCAGAATGCAGCTTCATCTATCTGGCAGTCACTATAAAACTTATAGCATAAAATTCCTTCATATTTAAAATGTTATGAAGCTTTTTAATTTTTTTCTCATTCCATGGACAATCTTTGCTAACATAAGAACTTTGAGATAAACCTAGGATTCAATAGTTTATCTTCCAGAGAAGGGTATAACAGAAATTAAGATTTCCATACTGTAACAAGATTCTCAAGGTTTTGAGAATTTCATGTATGCATCTTATTGAACTTACATGAACCATTCATGGGACTCAATATCATGAAAATGCAAGCTACTTTTAGTTATTTGTATATACCTATACATTTAGCATGAAATATTTTAGCGTTTTTTTCTGCATTTAATTAATTAAAAAAGTAATACTGATTCACTAAATCTATTATTAGTGTCCTTTGTTTTATGGCTAGGCTCCACTAATGAGTGAGTACATACCATAATCATCTTTCTGGGTTTGGTTTTACCTCAATCAGGATAGTGTTTTCTATTTCCATCCATTTGCATGCAAAATTTAAGATGTCATTGTTTTTTACCGTTGAGTAGTATTCTAATGTGAATATATTCCACACTTTCTTGATCCATTCTTCCATTGAGGGGCACCTAGGTTGTTTCCAGCTTCTGGCTATTATAAACAATGCTGCTATGAACATACTTGCACAAATGCTTTTGTAGTATGATTGGACTTCTATTGGATATATTCCCAAGAGTGGTATTGCTGGATCTTGTGGTAGGTTGATTCCCAATTTCCTGAGAAACCGCCACACTGATTTCCAAAGTGGTTGCACAAGTTTGCATTCCCACCAGCAATGGATGAGAGTTCCCCTTACTCCACATCCTCTCCAGCATAGGCAATCGTTGGTGTTTTTTATTTTAGCCATTCTGACAGGTGTAAGATGGTATCTCAACGTTGTTTTGATTTGCATTTCCCAGATGGCTAAGGAAGTTGAACATGACCTTTGGCCATTTGAACTTCTTCTGTTGAGAATTCTCTGTTCAGATCATTACCCCATTTTTAATTGGGGTATTTAGAATTTAATGTCTAGTTTCTTGAGTTCTTTGTATATTTTGGAGATCAGACCTTTGTCTGATGTGGGGTCAGTGAAGATCTTCTCCCATTCAGTAGGATGCCTTTTTGTCTTAATGACTGTGTCTTTTGCTTTACAGAAGCTTCTCAGTTTCAGGAGGTCTCATTTGTTAACTGTTGCTCTTATTGTCTGTGCCATTGGGGTTTTACACAAGAAGTGGTCTCCAGTGCCATGAATTGAAGGAAACTTCCCACTTTCTCTTCTATCAGTTTCAGTGTGGTCGGATTTATATTGAGGTCTTTAATCCATTTTGACCTGAGTTTTGTGCATGGTGATAGATAAAGGTCTAATTTCATTCTCCTACAGGTTGACATCCAGTTATGCCAGCACCATTTATTAAAAATGCTTTCATTCTTCCATTGCTTAATTTTAGCCTCTTTGTCAAATATGAGGTGTTCATAGGTTTGTGGATTAATATCCAGGTCTTTGATTTCATTCCATTAGTCAATAGCTCTGTTTTTATGCCAATACCAAGTTGTTTTCATTACTGTAGCTCTGTAATAGAGTTTGAAGTCAGGGATGGTAATTGCCTCCAGCAGTTCCTTTACTGTTTAGGATTGTTTTTGCTATCCTGGGCTTTTTGTTTTTCCATATGAAGTTAGTTATTGTTCTCTCAAGGTCTCTGAAGAATTTTGTTGGCATTTTGATGGGGATTGCATTGAATCTATAGATTGCCTTTGGTAGAGCTGCTATTTTTAGTATATTGATCCTACCAATCCAGGAGCATGGGAGATCCTTCCATTTTCTGGTATCCTCTTCGATTTCTTTCTTCAAGGTCTTAAAGTTCTTGTCAAATAGATCTTTCACTTCCTTGGTTAGTGTTACCCCAAGATACTTTATGCTCATTGTGACTATCATGAAAGGTGATGTTTTTCTGATTTCCCTCTCTATTTCTTTACCCTTTGTGTATAGGAGGGCTACTGATTTTTTTGAGTTGATTTTGTATCCAACCACTTCACTGAAGGTATTTATTAGCTGTAGAAATTCTTCGGTAGAGTTTATGGGAACACTTATGTACAATATCATATCATCTGCAAATACGAAAGATTGGCTTCTTCCTTTCCAATTCGAATCCCCATGATCTCCTTATTTTGTCTTATAGCTATTGGTAGGACTTCAAGCACTATATTAAAGAGATATGGCGAGAGTGGACAGCCTTGTCTTGTTCCTGAGTTTAGTGGAATCGCTTTGAGTTTCTCTTGGTTTAATTTGATGTTAGCTGTCGGCTTACTATATATTGCTTTTATTATAATTAGATATGATCCTTGTATTCCCTAATCACTCCAAGACCTTTATCATAAAGGGGTGTTGAATTTTGTCAAATGCTTTTTCAGCATCTAATGAAATGATCATATGTTTTTTTTCTTTCAGTTTATTTATATGATGGATTACATTGATATATTTTTGTATGTTGAACCAGTCCTGCATCTCCGGGATGAAGCCTACTTGATCATAATGGATGATTTTTTTTAAAATGTGTTCTTGGATTTGGTTTGCCAGTATTTTATTGAGAATTTTTGCTTCAATGTTCACAAGTGAGTTTGGTCTATAATTCTCTTTCTTGGTTGCGTCTTTGTGCGGTTTTGGTATCAGGATAACTGTAGCTTCATCAAAACAGTTTGGCAATGACCCTTCAGTTTCTATTATGTGAAACACCTTAAGGAGTATAGGTATTAGCTCTTCTTGGAAGTTCTAGTAGAATTTTGCATTAAAACAATCTGGTCGTGGGCTTTTTTTGGTTGGGAGGTTTTTGATGACAGCTTCTATTTCCTCACAACTTATAGATCTATATAAATTGTTCACCTGGTCTTGATTTAATTTCGGTATATGTATTTATCTAAAAAAACTGTCCATTTCTTGTACATTTTCCAATTTTGTGGCATACAGGCTTTCGTAGTAAGACCTAATGATTCTTTGAATTTCCTCACTGTCTGTTGTTATGTCCCCCTTTTCATTTCTGATCTTGTTAATTTGAGTGTTCTCTCTTTGCCTTTTGATTAGTTTGGGTAAGGGTTTGTCCATCTTGTTGATTTTCTCAAGGAACCAGCTCTTCGTTTCATTGATTCTTTGGATTGTTTTCTGTGTCTCTATATTGTTGATTTCAGCCCTCAGTTTGAATACTTCCAGTCTTCTACTTCTCCAGGGTGACTCTGCTTCTTTTTTTCTAGAGCTTTCAGGTGTGCTGTTAAATCACTAATGTGTGCTTTCACGGTTTCTTTATGTGGGCATTAAGTGCTATGAACTTTCTTCTTAGCACTGCTTTCATTGTGTCCCATAGGTTTGGGTATGTTGTTTCTTCATTTTCGTTGAATTCAATGAAGACTTTAATTTCTTTCTTTATTTCTTCCTTGACCCAGGAGTGGTTCAGTAGTTGATTGTTCAGTTTCCATGAATTTGTGTGCTTTTTGGGGGTGGAATTGTTGTTACATTCTAACTTTACTCCATGGTGATCTGATAAGACACAGGTGGTTACTCCAACTTTTTTGTATCCGTAGATGTTTGCTTTGTTACCGAGTATGTGATCAATTTTTGAGAAGGTTCCATGAGATGCTGAGAAGAAGGTATATTCTTTCCTGTTTGGGTGGTGTGTTCTATAGATGTCTATTAAATCCATTTGATTCATTACATCTGTTAGTTCTCGTGTTTCTTTGTTAAGTTTCTGTCTCGTTGTTCTGTCCATTGGTCAGAAAGGAATGTTGAAAACTCCTACTATTAGTGTGTGGGGTTTGATGTATGCTTTGAGTTCTAGTAACATTTCTTTTACATATTTGGGTGTCTTTGTATTAGGGGCATAGATATTCAGGATTGAGCCTTCATCTTCTTGAATCTTTCCTGTTATGAATATGAAGTGTCCATCTCCATCTCTTCTGATTGATTTTAGTTTGACATCGATTTTGTTAGATATTAGTATAGCCACACCTGCTAGTTTCTTAGGGCCATTTGATTGAAAAACCTTTTCCCAAACCTTTACTCTGAGATAATGTCTGTCTTTGTGGTTGATGTGTGTTTCTTGTAAATAACAGAATGTCGGATCCTGTTTTTGTATCCATTCTCTTAACCTGTGCCTTTTTATAGGTGAGTTGAGTCCATTGATATTAAGTGTTATTCATGACCAGTGGTTGTTAACTCCGGTTATTTTCTTTTTGGTGGTAGGGTTTGTGTGTCTCCCTTCTTTGAGTTGAGCTGGTGTAGGGTTGTTAGATGTCTGTGTTATTATGGGTGTTGTTTGCTTCCTTTAGTTGTGGTTTTTCTTCTAGTACTTTCTGTAAGGCTGTGTTTGTGGCTATATATTGCTTAAATTTGTTTTTATCCTGGAATATCTTGTTTTCCCCATTGATGGTGAAAGAAAGCTTTGCTGGGTATAGTAGTCTGGGGTTGCATCCATGGTCTCTTAGTTTCTGCAGCACATCTATCCAAGACCCTCATGGTTTCCATAGAGAGTCAGGTGTATTTCTGATAGGTTTACCCTTATATGTTACTTGACCTTTTACCTCTGTGGCTCTTAATATTCTCTTTTCATTCTGTATGTTTTGTGTTTTGATTACTATATGGCGAGGAGATTTTTTTTTTTGATCCAGCCTATTTGTTGTTCTGTATGGTTCTTGAACCTTCATAGGAATAGGAATATCCTTCCTTAGGTTGGGAAAGTTTTCTTCAATAATTTTGTTGAATATATTTTATGGGCCTTTGGAGTGGAATTCTTCTCCTTCTTCTACCCCTGTTATTCTTAGGTTTGGTCTTTTCATGGTGTCCCAGATTTCCTGGATATTTTGTGTTGTGAATTTGTTGGATTTGTTGTTTTCTTTGATCACTGAGTTTATTTTTTTCTATCGTATCTTCAGCGTCTGAGATTCTTTCTTCTATCTCTTGTATTCTGTTGGTTATACTTGTCTCTGTGGTTCCTTTTCGTTTATCCAGATTTTCCATATCCCGCCATCTCTTGATTTGTGTTTTCTTCCTTGCCTCCATTTCAGTTTTCAAGTTTTGAAGTGTTTCTGTTATCTGTTTGATTGCTTTTTCTTGGTTTTCTAGGGTATCTTTAAGGAATTTATTCATTTTTTCTAACTTTTTGTTAGTTTTCTCATCCCTTTCTTTAAAGGTGTTTTTCACCTCTTCTTCAAAGGTCTCTATCACTTTCATAATGTTAAGTTTAAAGTCAATTTCTTCTACTTCTTCTGGGATCGGTTGCTCATGTTTTCCTGTTGCATACTCACTGGATTCTGATGTTATCGTGTTGCTTTTCAGGTTGTTGGATGAATTTTTGGATTGGTGCCTGCCCATCTCTTCCTTTGAATGTGTTCAGGAGAGTCTTGGTGGCTTGGTCCCTCAGTCCGGGTGTATCCACTAGCACTGGATCAAGGCCCTTTGCTGGACCAAGACCTCACAGTCAGTCTGGATGTATCTGCTGGTACTGGATCAGGGCCATTTTGCGGTCCGGGATGTATCTGCCGGTACTGGATCAAGGCCCCTTGCTGTCCAGATATATCTTGCAGCACTGGATCAGGGCGCCTTGCTGGCCCAGGCACTCCCAGTCAAAAGGGCGGCTTAGTGAAAGTTGCCAGCTCTGCTCCACTCTGCTCTGTGGGACAAGGGGACCCCTGTAGCCCTGGGCTCACCCTTCCTCCAAAGCCTCAGCCTGGAAGCAGGCTGAGTTCAGGGGAAGCTAGGACCCTGCAGATGGAAAGGGGTCCCCGGGGGAAAGCTGGGGTGGGATAAGCAGAAAAGCCAGTGGGGCGGGGGCTAAGTGTCCAGAAAGCCTCGGGGACTGGCTGGGACCCACTTACCGGGTCTGGATGCATCTGCCGGCGCTTTTCGGTCTACATATTTCAGCTTCAAGCTTAGTGTTTTTATGGCATTCCTGAGTGTGTAAATAGGTGGTCTCTGATTCTTGTGCTTTCTTTTAGGAGCTTTTCCTTCTATTTTTTGATTTTTACTCTTAACTTCAATGTGATATTTTTATCTTATTATGTCTTATTTTGTTATATTTTAGAAAATGAATATTCATTCATAAATGAACTAATGACTAAATGAAATCTTAGCCAATAAGGTAAAGATTTACATCTGAAATGTCACTTATATCTAGGAAAAATAAGTTTTCTCCAATAGATTGACACTGAATATATCAACTACTCTAGGCTAGGCCTTATGTTCAGGAGAAGTTGACCAATATATAATAGACTCCATGGTTTCTTTCTTTCTTTTCTTCTTTCTTTCTTTCTTTTCTATCTTTCTTCCTTTCTATCTTTCTCTCTCTCACACACACTATCTCTCTCTCCCTTTCTCTCTTGATTTCTTGCTTTTTGTGTGTATTTGTGATTTTATTTGATCAAAGTTTGGTGTTTCTTTTTCTTGTGTATGGTTTTATTTAATTTTTTTAATTTTGGGGGGGTTGTTGTATTGCCTTTTAATTTTTTTTTGAAAAAGTACTTGATGGACCTCTGGGAGGGGAACAATGTGATCAAAATAAATTTAAATGTAAATTTGTTGTAAATAATAATAAATAAATAAATAAATAAAGCCAAATATAAAGACTTGTATGGAAAATTCTGTAGTATTATTTAGGCAAGGTAAGAAGACATTTCTCAGTTAATGACATTTATGACAGCGGCTAGTGAAATGATTTGATCCAGTAGGTGTAGCTGTGTCAAGTTGCTAATAGTTAATAAAATGTTTTGAGAGAACACAAACTATACCTTGGATATATTGACTTCACCTCATAATTAGTCTACTGTACAAATATGGTTTTATCTCTCAGGCATGAGATCCTGAGTATAATTACCAAAGCATGAGAACTTCAGTTTAATTACCAGAACACATATGAAATGTCAGGCAGGGTGGCATGTACTGTTAATCATTTCCTTGAGGAGACAGAGCTGGGTAGATCCATAGGACTTGCTGGTGAGCCAGTTTAGTCCAATTGGTTGATTTCTGATCATATGAGATACCATGCCTCATAAAAGAAGGCAAGCATCTCTTGAGAAACAACTCTGGAAATCGACCTCTTCCCTCCATTCTTCTGATTAGACTGGTGCATATGAATTCTTCCCCCTTCCCTTTCTGCCACATTAACATGAACACACAAAAAGAGAAACAAAAATATTAAAAACCCATAAAGTGTGGTGATAATAGCAATAATTATTCAGGTAAATAAATAGTAACATTGTATTCAATAAACTAAAGCCTTAGGATGATGATTCTGTATAATTCTACTTCATCTAAATTATGGTAGTATGAGTTTAATGTTTTATCAAAGTGTCAATCAAAACATCATTGAATCAAAATAGACAGGTTTAAATAATTGTTTCATAAAATTATGTAGAAGCAAATGAAATTTTTACTAAAAAATGAGGACAGTTTGAAGAGAGAATTTATTATTAGAATTGAATGAGAAGAAATTTAGAGATCGAAGTACTTTTAAATAGCAAACTAAGTAGGACATTCAATGATAACCCAGGCATGTACACATCTGTAATACCTACAGGAAATGAACAGTTTGAGATAGTAAATATTAAAAAGAAAGGGACAGAAGGGAAAATAGAAACATTAAGTCCTGAGAGTGAACAAGTTGACTTCAGTGTAATTACTGTACTATTAATAAGGCACAGTATACACAGACACATGGGAGGATAATTTAGTTATAAAATAATTGCAGAATCAAAGTTGCAGTGTCTTAATTATTTTGGGGATAAAATGAGACTTAGCCATATTTTGTGGTACCAAAATCTACTTCAGCTATCTTAAGGCTGACACCAGATTGCAAAAGAAATGGAGGATGAGATGGTGAGAAAAATGAAGGCAGCCGGTATACGTCAAACTTCTAAGAGTTTGGCAATGAAGAAAAACAGAGGATAAATTTCTAAAATATTGGGATGAAATTTGCTTAATTATATCTTGGCAAGTTCTTGTGATTTTTCCTTCCCTTTTCTGTGAAAAAGTAAAGACAGTTTTGCATTTCCTTTTCTCTCAGATTGTCTTCCCAGCCATGTGAAGACGGAACTTTTTCAGCTGGAGGGTGTGATGTTGCACATTGGACCACAGATGCTCTTGTCTATGCAGTTATTTCATTATTTTCTTTTCATTTTTCTTATAGAAATAAGCAGTTTGGCTTTTGCATTTTCCTCAGTTGGAGATGGTCACAGTGATACTGAGCTCTTTAGCAGATGACCTTCAGAATTAATTCCTCCTATTCCTTTCCTCACTTTCATGTTGTAAATTATTTGGCCTCGCAACCCCCCATAGTGTAACCTGAAGTAAATCTAAACCTAACCTGAGATATGATCCTGAGGGAAAATTGATCCAGTGCAGAAGGCTCAGGAGTGAATAGTTTGCTGGGGTAAGAGACTATGCCAAAAGCATCAGAGAACACTGAGTAGAACTTCCTGGAGAAGTCATTATTATTTTTTTTAAAACAATCTTTTCTCATTTTACATACTATCCCAGTTCCCACTCTTTCCCCACCCCAATTCCATCTACTTCTCAGAGAGGGTAAGGCTTCCTATGGGAAGTCCACAGAGTCTGACACATCGCTTTGACACAGGACCAAGGCCCTCCCTCTTCTGTCTAGGTTGAGCAAGGAACTAGGATTTAATCCTAGTGCTTAAACTGGCCTTTTGGAGACCATTCTTTTTGGAAAGAAGTCATATTTTTGAGTTAAATTTTTCATTTGATAGCTTTCTTTAGATTATTCTCAAGCAACTCTTTCCTTTTTCTCTGATGCTTGAATTACGAACGAGAGTGTGATTTCAAATGATACCCAGTCCATATTTGGTCGCCATTTCAACAAATCATTGGATTCAATTAAAGTACAATTATCTCACTTGAAATGAAATATGATTTAAAGTAATTTACTGGGGTTACTTTTCTCATTTTGCAGTGTGTTTCCTACTGTTATCTACAGATTACTCTGAAGCTTGATTCTTTGTAACAGTGATTCCTGTGGTCTCTGTGGTCAGGAAGACATCTTTGTAACAGTGATTCCTGTGGTCTCTGTGGTCAGGAAGATGTTGCTTTTCTAGATGACTCTGGCTCAAGGCCAATCAGGAGCTTGCAGTCAAGTTTCCTCTAAGGATTGCTATAAACTCCTGGTGTAAGGTACTGAGGATCCAATTCCAGTTGGACTTTTCTTACTCTTGTCAATACCAAGCCCCTTTGTTGACTCACTTTATCCATTTCTTCCTTGTTAGAGGGCCTACCACACAGCAGGTTGACAAGGCGGCATTTTCAATCACTGAGTGTAAACAAGCCTGGTGACTATTTCGCTATGTTATGATCGTAGAAAAGTAACAGTAACTCATTTTCCAAATTAGAAACATGAGGTAGGTATTAGCCAGAAGTCAAGGATGAGCCTACAAATGTAGGCCATGGAAGTAACTTAGTATGCACTAGTATACATTTTTATAAAAGTTTATCATGTTGTAAACAAAGGCTTTATATTTTCTATTAATAATTTTTTATGTTTAAATGTTTTATAAAATGTGTATGTTCAGAATTCAAAGGCTAATATTTGTTAGTGAAGATAAAACAATAACTTATTTATGGCACTATAAAATGATAAAAAAGGCACCTAATATCTTCTAGTGAGTTATAGAAACCTCAAGTGAAGTGTTGTAAATGGCACATAAGTACCTGATATGTAACAGCATTGTAAATCTCAGTAAGCACAGACAGTACAAAGACCCTGGTGTGTTAATATCATTGAAATTACGATGCTGTTTCCTTAGAACCACAAGACCAGAAAAATAATTATATTTGCATAGTCAGTGTTTGGGTAACATATATATCCCAGTGTATGTTAATTAACTATTCCAAAGAAAATCAACAAATCTGAGAATGAAGCTATAAGAAAATTCAACCTGACAGTTTATACCAATCTATTCTGGGTAAATGAGTTTCCCATTTTGTCTAGCCATCTCTGAATGCTTATAACAGTGTAGTATTTTGTTTCAGTGATAGGAACTAGAGTGGTGTAAATACCATTGCATAAATACAATAATTTTGTAATCCCTTTATATATACATACTTAGTGTGGAGTAGAAAAGACACAACATAGGTTAGTTCAAATGTAACATACACAGAGATGATAAGTGACTTTGAATTGATAGCCATGAAGGAAAAAAGTATTCATTTGCAGAATGTTGCTCCCTTATTTACAAAACTTAGATGGCATTCCAATCCTTATTCTCAAACTGACCTAGTATCTTATTTGCACAAAGATGATATTAGTCTGATCTGCCTCATAAGTGCTGGGTTTGTAAGCATGTGTCTCCATGCTTGGTGTATGTGGTGCTAAGTAGTTAACCCAGGCTTTGTGCATGATATAAAGTTTATTCATTGAATTATATCCTCATCCCTGAAGCCCCAAATTCCTATTTACACTCTCATAAACTTTGGAGTGAAAATTTGTATTACTTTCTTCTAGAAAATACAAGAAAACTTATTTTTATAGCAAATTTAAGAATTTACTCTGCCTGCATGTTAATTGACTTACAGAAAATTAGTTTACATATCAAGTGCTTACTCAAATTCTATCTTCTCCAAAACAGGGCTTTTAGGATGATAGCAGCAGGTCATTTACCTTCAGCCGCTGGTCTCTGCAGTGTGACTTTGGCTTTACGTTTCCATCAAAGCCATGTCAGACGCAGTATCGTGAGAGTGCAGTTATCTATCTCTGAGATACTAGGTCATACTTCTCTTGAGGTGTTTGTATTCCCAGTGTCAAGAACTCAGCTCTGTGAGAAGGGCAAATTTAATGAATATTTTTTTTTTTGCCAGATAGATGAAAATAATGAATCAACAGCAAAAGCTGATGCTGCACTTGGAGGAAATAATCTCAAATATATTTGAAGAGGTCAACAGAGGATGAGACAATGACTGGTGTTATGTCTTTTAAGAGCTGAGTCAAATCTTGAATAAACATCAAGGCTGAAAATCTGCTCCATATAATTCACAGTGTTAGCTATAAACAGCATCCTTTATGATATCTCCTGGGAAAAGTCTGCAGTATTCATTATTTACGCCAGTGTTCCTACCTTAAAGGGAAAAATTCTCCTCTTTTATAACTGTAATATTGCCATATATTTTAATAGCTTTGTAGAAGATAGCCATATGTATTTGAATATTAAACTTGTATAGAGCTGATAAGCAAATAAACAACCTGATATTAGTAGACTGATTAGTAATATAAACAAATCAATGTCCTCCTTGAGAATGCAATTTTTGATCACTAAAATTTCAAAAAATGTGTGAGTCAATTCACTGTCATTTTTAATTATTCTGAAAATATATTCTTACCTTTACTGAATATATTTGACTTTATATCAATTCTCATAAATGACACATTAAGGAAAAATGGTCTTTTAGGGTCTTTGAAGTGCGAGCAGATTTTCTTCATGTTTGATAGTCAGAGTTTGTGTAGTTCTGATGAAGGAGAGATGTATGACGGGAGGAGAGTGGAGAGGCGGACGGGGACATGAAAGGGCTCATTGTGACACCTGGCTTTTCCTCTTGACATGGCAAAACTTGTTTCATTTTCCTCAACATGAACTCTTATCTTCAGAAAAAAAGAGTTAAAAGGATAGAATATTGGCTTAAAGATTAACTATATGAAACTAAACCTCATGTGAAATGCTTACCTCCTTTACTGGTCAGTGTTTCACTAGGATTCATTGTCTATTATCACTGCATTGTTTTTTATTTCCTGCCCAGAGTAGATTTCCAATTCACACAGAGCTTTAAATGAGTCTGTATATATATATATATATATATATATATATATTCTCCTGTTTGTATAGACATACTTACTTTCCAGATCTTCTTGAGGGCTATCTTCTCTGTGAACTTTTCAGATTTTTTTATAACGCCTGCACTCGCCACTTCTCTTGCTATTAGAAAATACGGGAAAAGCAGCATAAGGAAAGGTTCACTTTGGTTTACAGTTTGAGGGCACAGTCTCTTCTGATGCGTACAGAACAGTGGCAGAAGTAAGAGGCAGCTGACCACATTGTATACTTGGAAGCAGAGAGTGATGAATTCTCAAAGTTCAGGATCCAGAACAGGGAATAGTGTCACCAATATTGGGACATGTCATTCTACATAAACTAGCAAAATCTATAAAACTTCCTCAAAGACATGAGAGAAGCTTATTGGCTACATGATCCTAGATCCTACCAAACTGTCAATCAATAATAACCTTTACCCAAACATATCAAGGTTAGTCATACCTATCCACTCATTTTCTTTATAATTCATGAATAGCTAATAAAGCAAAATTAATCATGTCTATTTTTAGAAGTCTATAACTTTGAAGAATTTTGAAACTTTTTAAAAGTGAAGCCATTTTTTCTTCTAAGACTTAGGTAATGTTCAAATTGTGAACTATGATCATCAAAAACCAACTTACAAATTTCCAATATACAATGGCACAGAGTATTCATTCCTGTTTCAAAACAGAAGAATAGAGAATAGTAGGACAAGCAAATAGAAACAAAACTAAGCCAAAAGAACAAATAAGTCTTACAGCAAACTGTCAGGTATCTATTGTACTTGGTTGGAGCATCTAGGCTCCAAAAGGCTTAGGTAGACCTAGTTCTCCATACATATTGCTGCTTACTTTACTCAATGTATGAAACTTTCATAATTGATATCCCAATATTGTAGCATTTACAACAGCCTTTATTCTCTCTTGTGACATAGGCTTCAGCTACTTAGATATATACATTGCCCTCTCAGGACCTACTTGGAGAGAATTTGATTCTGGCACATATTTCTTGACATCATCAGACTTCAGAATCTTTGGCACAAGCCTCAATTTCCCTTCATTTTTATAACTCTCATACATTTAAAAGTAGTATCTCATTGACGATGCTGCCAAGTTTTCCCATCCCAAACACAGCTTCCCTTGGACTAACTTCTCTGTGCAGATTCCATAAGTGGTTGTTTGCAAGCAAATAACTCATTGACTTTCTCAGTCTAGCCTCTCTCCTTTATAATTTCTAGGGATTTTCATATGATGGAGAAGGGTCTTTCCCTAAGTGCATTTTTTTGTCCCATTACAGATTGCCAAGTTTCTCTTTAATGGTGCCGATCTCTTTTAAAATTACAGCTGTTTTCTCAAGAACCTCATTGTCTACAATTTAAAACTCCCTCCATCTCATCTAAAAGGTACATTTTCCTCATTGTTTTGCTCATCTTAAATCTGCATTCACTGTGGACCTGGATAAGAACACAGAGCAGTGACAATGGCATGCTGTGAATGACACTTGCCTTGAGAATTCCTCCCCCAAACAAATTTGAATTCAGTCTCACTCACGTGTTCAAGACAAAGGCAGAAGTACAGACAAACACTTCCCACGTCTTCCCACAGTCGCTTCCCAAATACCATGGTGGCCTCTAGACTGGTTCCTGACAGAGTTCTGTCATCTCCTGACATTTCATAAGCTGAGCTTCTACTTTACACATTATTTTCGAAATCTGGGTTTCTAAATCTCCATCAAAATGACTTTTGAAGTATTGTTTGAAGTATGTTAGGGCTTTTCTGATCCAAAGTTCCCAGTCCTTCTACTCAACCAATTCAAAATGCCTAAGGACAAGAAAGGCAATTTTTTTTTTTTTAGAGCAACGACTCCACTTCCAGAACAAATTTTCTTTGCTAGCTCCTGTGGTCATTGCTATGATTAAGAAGCAATCTGAAGAGCTGGGAAGTTGCTCATTTGGCAAAATACCTTCCAGAGGACCTCAGTTTGGATTTCCTACATACACATGTGCACATACTTAAATGTACATGCATATTTCCACTTCCATAGGACATTTAAGGTAATAATTCTTTTGGATTATAGTGTTAGTGACACACCCATCCATACTGGTAGGGAGAGCAGAGGAGTAGCACTGTAATGTATTTGGACATCTTGTCTCAGTGGTCAGGAAGCAGATAGAAATGAATGCTGGTCAGAGCTCAATTTCTTTCTTACTCAGGTGAGCACCCCAGCTCATGATATGCTGTCTTGACATTTAGGACACATTTTTTCCTGTTCCTACATGTTTCCTTGAAATAGCCTAATAGACATGTCTGTACCTGTGTGCTCATGGTGATTCTAAATACAGTTTACAATAAAAATAGGCCATCACTTCCTGTCTAGGCTAATCATAGCTCATTTGAATATTGCTGTGCCTTTGGTAGAAACAGGGAAGTGAAGTGTCCTCACATAAAATGGTCTTTCTAGACTTACACGATTTGGGAAATATCATGCATCTATTTCAGTTATGGAGATTTTTAATTTTAATATGTATATTTTGTATTTAAGTCTTTGAAGAATGCCTTTTTCATTTTTGTTCAAATCAGTGTTTGTTATAATCTTGTCATTTGTGTTCCTCTTTCATATGAAAACCAGACCTTTTGTGCATAATAATGCATCGAGAAATTTGCAGGAGAGAATTTTAAAGAGCTTTGGGGATAAGACAAAATAGTGTGTGAACAATTCATAGGTGTTTTGATGGCCAACATTTAGTCTTCTGTTTCTGCATTTAGAAAAGTTAGAGTTACTTCATAGAGTAGTTCATATCAAAATAAGATAACAACTATCTATTGCTTTTTGTCTACCCAGAGGCTCATATTTCCATTTTTAAATAGAACTTCCTTTTTTTCCTTCTTAAGGCAGAACATTAGTCATGTTCCCTTTTAAAATATTTAATTGTTTCTTGCACACCACATTGTAGGACAGGTTAGTTCTACTTGAGCAAAGGTTGTAATGCAGCCACATTGTATAATTTTGTTTACGATATTAGAAAATATAGATCTATTATAATAATTAGTGCTTTTAATTAGTCCTAGTTTTGAATGCCTAGCTAGCATCATTAATATCTTGTATCAACTACAAAATTTTGACTTGTGTATGGGAGGTTGTCTAGAAAATCTTATGAAAATATTCAACATTTAATTATTTCAAGCACAGTAACCATGGTTTCCAGGATATTACTGCTAATACAAACAGGAAGTTTCTAGTATTTTAATAACATCATGAAGATGGCAGTTTAATAATTTACCACATTACTTAAAAATGTTGTTCTCTAGTAGGTAAAGTATCCATTCCTGAGACACCTTTGAGTACAATGGATGGTTTTATAGGCATTAAAAAGATGCTTCCCAGGTAACTATTTTATGTAGATATATCCTTTTTTTTTTTTACTTCCTGTGAGAAATTTTGATCTGCAGTTTTCAAAGAGGAATACATTTGTTTTTGAATTAATTCCTCACAATTAGTCTAATGACCCATTCCTGCCTTGGGGAAATCATTTATGAATTCTCTCCTCTGTAACAACATGAAACCTTGGCAAGCACAAATTGATCTTCTTTAAATGGAGGCTACTGCACTAAAGGCAAGGAAAGTTAGGGTTTTGTTTTACCCCCTAGGCCACAGATAAGATTTCTCAGACTTCCCTAAATTAACAGGCACAGTGTCATTCAGATGATACTCTGATTATTTCCAATGCTGATTAACGTAGTTCTAAACCAGTTGTGAACATAATTTAAAAAGGGTTAATTCTCTATTTGCATGTCACTAAAATAACATGTAATTGGTCAGGGACAAGAGCTTAAATAAGCACTGGTTTTGTGCTGCAAATGTTTTTTCAATTTGTATTCCAAAAATGCTTATGTTCAGCTTAAATACCATCTCCCATTCCTGTCTAGACAGGTAATACCTAAACGTATGCAAGCATTGAGACTAGTTATAGACATTATTGGAGCTCTCTGTGTTTTGGAGTCTCATCACAATTTTGATCTTTGCTCTCCCCACCAAATTTCCTTATTCATTATGCACATTCTGCTGATTTCTGTAAAGATTTGAATTATAAGTGCATGTAAGATGCTTAGCAAATATCATAATGATATTAGTCCATCAAATCCATGTGAAATTGCGCCTTACCTCGCTCACAGAGGTGGTGTTGGTATGGCATCTCAAGCTCCTAGCAACCCCAAACAACTCACTTTTTCTTTAGGATAAATACTTGTTCTTGCTGTTGAGATTACTTCACAAATTCCAAGAGTGTCTATTCAGTAAATAATAGCAAAATGACTTTGTAAACTCTTAAATTATATCCCTCACAACATGTGCTCCTTATCCATTTCAAGAATCATTAAAATAATGCTAGAATAGTGTGCCTTATTCATATTTGGGAAAAATGTATAAATTGGAAGCTGAAAATATGTGGAACTCAGTGGTTTATGCCATTAACTAAAAGAACTTCTCCACTTCAGTATTTGTTTGTGGTATCCTTCAAGAGCTGATATGTTTATTAACTTTTGTACCTCCATAAGATGTGAGCACTATATAAACTAAATAATCTCTGGTTTGGAAAATTGATTTTATGCTTACAATGGAGGAAAATTTTTACCAAGTCCAGTAATAGTCAAAGTAATTTTCTATAAAAGCTATTATTTTGCTTTATAAAGCATTGGAGGAGAGAATTATCTATAATTCTAGTTTCAAAGTATTTCTCCTAGGCTCCCTGATATGCAAACTCAGATTAGTCATACAAGTACAATATATTTGCAAGCTGTGCTTTGCTCATTTTCCTGACTCCAGAAATCATCATCTTGTTATTACTAAGTTAAATATTACTAGCATTTTAATATATATAAAATAAATCAATCCAATCAAATTTTAATGTGTTTTATTTCAGAGACTTACTCAAATTACCTGTATCTTAAATGAGGAAAATGTGTAAGTGTAATTCGACCTTTATCCTTAGTGCCCCTTTCCTTCCAAGATACTCAGTTACCAATTTTACTATATTTTTTTAAATCTTTGTGAATTTCATAAAATTTGTTTTGTTCATATTTACATCCCCTTTCTTGCACTGACTCCTCCCAGACACACCCCATTTCCGTTCCCCACCAACTTTTATTCTTGTTCTTTGTTTGTTTGTTTTAACTTATAGAGTTCAGTTTTGCTGCCTATATATTTGTGCCTGTGAGGTCACCCACTGGGGTGCTGTCAATCAAGCAGGGACCACACCGTTAATAAAAATTGATGTTCGCTCTCCTTCTCCCAGAAATTATCAGTGACTCCTCACTTAGGGATAGGACATCACGACCATTTCTCCTTGTCATGTTATGATTTTGTCTGACTTGATATTGAAAAGCTTTGGAACATACTTCCATGACTTCTGTGAGTTAATTGTGCAACCACTCCACTGTGTGCCTGGAAAACATTTTTATGTAGCTACTGTCTATGACTATTAGACTTTTTAAAAAAGTTTTTAAAATTTAATTAAATCTATTTATTTATTTTATATCCTGACCACAGTTTCTTCTTCCTCTTCTCCCATTCTCTCCCCCTATCCACTTTCCTCTGTTTCTGTTCAGGAAGGGGCAGGCCTTCCATGGCTGTCAACAAAGAAACACACATCAAGTTGCTGAAGGACTAAGCTCCTTTCCTTGTATTAAGTTTGGGCAAGGCAACCCACTATGAGGAATAGATTCCCAAAAGTCAACAAAAGCATTAGGGACAGCCCCTGCTCCCACTATTAGGACCAAGCTACACAACTGTCACATATATGTAGAGGGCCTTGGTCAGTCCCATGCAGGCTTCCTGGTTGTTGGTTCAGACTCTGTGAGCTCCTATGAGCCCAGGTTAGTTGCTTCTGTGGGTTTTCTTGTGAGATGTCTTTGGCTGCTCCAGCTCATACATTTCTTACTCCCTCTCTTCGGTCTTTAGCCCCTCTTTTCAAGATGATCTCTGAGTTTTGGGAAGAGGCAATGGCCCATTTAGTGCTTTTTAGTTACAATATTCAGGAAATGGCTATAGCCAAGATGGCCATCAATTGGTGGATGAATAATAAAAATGTGGTGAATTTCCATAATAAAATACTATTCAGCTTTAAGAAAAATGAAATTTGCAAGTAAATAGAACTGAAAATAATAATTCTAATGAAGTAACACTGGTCCATAAAGAAAAAGGTCACAATTTATCTTACACATGGGATTGTTAGCTTTGAATCTTTAGATTTGAGTATTTTAACTGAAATATCATTAGAGAAAAGAAATTTAATAAAAAGCCATAGGAACGGGCTTTCTAGAGAGAGGAGGTAAGTGGAGGTGCTATGTAGTGGCATTTAATTAATATTTTAATGAATAAAGCTTGCCTGAAGATCAGAGAGTAAAACAGTCCCACTGGTCAGCATTATAGACTAGGCAGTGGTAACACATCTTTAATCCCAGTAGCCACACTCGTTGCCATAGAAACCAGGTAGTGCCTGCCCCTAATCCTAGTGGTGCAAGCCTTTAATACCAATCCTAGAGAGGATTATAAAACAGAAGGAGACAGCTTTCAGTCTCAGTTTTATTCTGAGATTCTTGGAGGCAGGATTTCCATTTCAAACTGAGGTATTGGTAAGAGCCAGTGACTTCTCTTGCACTTCTCACCTTCAGGTTGAACCCCAATTTCTTTCTCTGAGTTTTTATTAATCATGCTTCAGTGGCACAAAGAGGAAGATGGAGAATTATGGAGCAAAATCAAGTGGGGTAGTTGGCAGGAGGATAGGGTAACAGAGGCATTATATGAAGGGAAAATTAGTACTGGACATATTTAAAACAGCTGTATAAAAATTCAACATAATGAAAGTTTCCCCTAAAAAACAAATACATATATAAAAACAGAGTTTACATGGAATATATGCACACAAGTGGCAATTCCTCTTCTAGACCCTAAAGACTACCCAATAAAATACAAACAGTTCTAGGAATGAGTTACCTTATTGAGTTGTTGGTTATTGTGGTCCCATAGAATCACAAACATTACAGGCTATTTGGCAAGAGCCTGTTGATGACGACTTTGTATACTTTAATCATTGAATATGGAGAAATTGTGCAGGTACTGACTCAGGAGCTTCATCCCTACTGGCTTGGTACATAGGCTTAAAAAGTCCTATGTACATTGCTGAAAGACAAAAGTTATCATCAACCTTACCCAGGTTTGAACGATGTGAGATACGACAGTGATCATCCTGGCAGGATATAATTACTGATGAAATAGTTGCATAAATATTTTTGCACCTAAGGCCACTGTCTAATTAGATTTCAGGTCCACTCAACAATATAGAACCCATGGTTGTATTGCTATGGGGACCTGAACCTGTGGCTAGTCAGATCATAAGACCTAAGGAAAACATACTTTCAGTGTGCTATTTACATATAGTATTAAACCAACTACTAATGACTCATCTTTATACCCATAAGTGAGTGCATCAACCCTCATGAGAGAAGATTCTTTAATGCAGTAGATAATAGCAAAACAAATACCAAAATTATTCATAACATCGGGCAGGAGAAACTGCAGAGTTCTCAATCCATGGAGCTCAGTTACTTTTACAACTGTCTCTACCTTGCTATGAGTCTTGGTCTAAATAAAATAAATACAATAATTTCTTATTATTGAGGGTCCTAAATTTTCTATTAACTTAATTTATGTTTTTCATGAAATTTAAAAGTAAAATGTATTTTTATTGATTTGTACTATTATATAGATATGCACATTATGTTGTCATAAAATTAGACTAAACAACCCTGTTTTTTTCTCTCTCTAATCTTACTATCTCTATATATATATCTTACATCTTACCATAGAACAAAGTCCAGATCAAATGACTTTCTTCCATGTCATAATATTTTCTCTATCTCTACCTTTGAATTTATATGATTTAATTTGAACACCAAATGATCTTTCCACCACATTTTCTATTCATCTGAAAAACTGTGAGTTTATCTTTTACTTTCTACTAGTTTATAACCACAGCAAAGCCAGATGCCATCTCTATACTTCTAATATATAGGAAAAGTTTCCCACATTAGAAGGGAAACACTTTAAGTGTTAAGCAAAATTAATTTCAATTAAGTCTAGATTTTCAAAACTCCACACAAATACAATTTTATGTACTGAATCTAATCACATCTAGTATTTAATGGATTGATGTGATATGCTAAATTTGATTAATAGGGGAATTTTATACTCAAGGGATCTCCATTTGTTGAGAAGAAAGACATAAAACCTTTATATAAGTACATGTTCCTAAGTCTAGATGAAGTTATAAATTGGATGACATTCAAAAACATTTGTAATGGAATGAGAGCTGAAAAAGGGATGCATTGTGCCTAAAACACTCTCTATTGATAGGTATGTAGGTATCATCTCAAAAACTCTCAGTTACAAAATGTGCTTCAGTCCTACAGTTCTGGGTCCTACTTTTTACACTTTACCTATGTTAACTTACTCCTTGTGTCTTTCAACATATCAAACATTTCTTTCTCAGTGAAACTGGATGATCATTCAGAGAGCATAAAGGACTCCACCCTTGGACACTAGCCAACAACACTATAAGTTTAAGATACTTGAGTTCATAAAAGCCAAAGGAAATAAACATTATGCAAATGGCAAGAAAACATACCTTAACACACAGACATTTGAGTGTGATGTATGGGCTATTTCACATAATACAATCAAACAATTTAAACCTTTATGTTAATAAAGTATTTATTACTTGTTTTACAAAGACTAATTTCTTCTTGTTTATGAAAAGTTCCTTAAAGTGTCGGTACAGTTGGGGAACCTAAACTTAAGAAGCAGGAAAGTTCTCTTAGTAAAATATTTATGCTGTACTCGTAGCAAAGAATGATTAATAAAGTACTGTCTCTAAAATGAGTAATATCTTAATGTGTATTTTAATGTTAATTTTGAACAAATATGAAAATAATTTTGAGAACAAGATCTTCACAAAGTTATCTAGTTCCCCTGTGTCTTAAATATCATCCTAATAAATATAATGTTATTAACTATTACTTTGGTCTAGATATTTATTATGCATAATTATGCCATTTTCATGTTCCTATGAGAATTAAGTTATTATTAATTTTATATGGTAGCTTGTTAGGATAGTCACTAAAAGTAAACCTTCCTCATAGAAAAGCAGAGAGCATATAGTAGTACATAGTGAGTAAAGGATCTCTATTGCTGTATTTTTCGTCCAAATATTTTCTAATTTATCTTCTGTGTCCTTAAATCACACATTTTCTAAAAGCAAGAAGTTTTAGCTACTGTCAACTTCATAGGACAGATTAAGGTTTTTAAAAATATTACATCCCACAGAACAAATATTTTACCCAAGCCATACCTGACAGCATTCAGTTACTTCATTTACATCCATTTCTAATCCATCTATCCATCTAAATCTATGTATCTGTCATCTATTTATCTGTCACCTATCCCAAATACCTATACATGCCATTTATGCATGCATCTTCTTTGTATATGTCATATTCCTCTGCTTGTGCATTTTTATATTTTTATATATCATCTATCAATATTGGTATATATCCATCTATATCTCATCACCTATGTATTTATCTATGAACTCCTTATACCTATGTATCTATATATCATCTATCTATATAATAGTCTACATATGCATCTATCATCTTTCTATTCACCTATCATTTGTATCTTTCTATTTGTATCTATCATCTATTACCTATATATCATATATCTAAATATCATCTCTCTATTCATCTACTTGTGATCTAGATACCATTTTCATATCTCACAACTTCATATTAACCTTTTAGGTAAGATGAAACCTGTTTTGCCATGTATTCATTTCTAAATGGCACTATAATTTCTTCAGAACTTTTTCAAAACCAATTGAGATTTTTGATTCACTAACTGTTTTTTTAATATACTTTAAACAGTTGGCTTTTCTTGTAAAGAAATTTCATTTATTGAGTATATCCTAATAAGCTATAACTAGAAATCAATAATAGCCTAATACTCATAGAAAAATAATAAGGAGCATAATTGCACATATAAAATATGTATAAGAAAGTAAGAAACTATAAACCTTGCTAATCTTCTACTCCTAAACTCAACTCTGTATTACTGTATCTGGCTTAAGTACAAACTCATTTGATGTGTGCTATAAAAAGAAAATAATTAAGTTTTATTATTTTATATATATTTCTTCAGCAGTTTGAACAAACTTTGGCAGTTTATTAATTCTATTTCATCCATGGCAAATATCTGGTCTGATGGAATAGTTCTATAATGGGTTATACAGGACAGAGAATGAGGTGTAAGCTGAACTGTCAGGCATCCTACATCTGAGTTAGGAAACCCTTTACACTCTAAGGGTTCACATTATACCCTATGTCTGAGTTAGGAAACCCTTTACACTCTAAGGGTTCACATGATATTTATTGCTTTTTGGTTTAACACAATTTGTATTTTTCGGTAAACTTTGCAATTAAGCTCAGCAGCTAGGATATTTTTGTTATTATGAAGTATTTTCTTAATTTCAGGAGCTATATGCAGTGCTTTTTAAAATAAAAGTAAAAACTATCTAAAATGCCACATCTAAAAAGGTCATGATTTTCATACTCAGGAAAAAAAAATGCCAGAAGCTCTATTGACCCTTCAATTCAAGAATGAAATATTTCTGGTTTTTAAGAGGCAAATGAAAGACAGTGTTATAGAGAATTTAAACAAATTCCAAATGGGAGGGAGAGAGAGAGAGAGAGAGCACCATAAGATCAGTTGGCAGTGTGTCAGAACACTGAAGATGCAATCCAGCTCTGCCTGGCTGTTTGTACTAATTCTTGGATCTCCAGCTGATGGAACTTCTTTCCAAAGGCTGGAAATGGGAAGAAGTTTTTCTGAAGTGTAAGCATTATATGGAGACATTTCCATGACTCCCATGCCCCTCTATACACTGAGGCATTATTCTGTATATTCATAGAAGACATTATTCTATCACAGAAGGAAAACTAATTTGAACTGCATAAAGGAACATTGTAGAGATTATTTTATTTTCAGTACCAAAGATAAATAATTGGAAGATATTCTATGTGACCTTCAGAGCACAGTATCAGATTTTGCTAAATGTGTTAAAGAAGGTACAGTTCTGTCACATGCCACAGGGTTTCATTTGAAGGTGGCCTGTGATCCATAGCTGGTACTTTGGAATGATTTCCCCACAATGGTCAAGAAGCTCACTATTAAAAGCTGCTCAATCTTGTACTCCTCTCTTTGAACTGTCACCTGGCCCAGAGCATCATTTTATTCTGATTAACACCACACTTCCCTCTTAACGACCTGTCAGAGGCTTTTATTCATCAAGTGTCAAAATAACCACTTACATGTCCAAGTAAAAAATGATCATATCTGCATTGGGTTTGTCATTGATTGGTTTACAAAGACAGCGCTGAACAAAACTCATCCACTGCCTCTCGTCTAGGAACCGCCCTGGCTCTCACAGGCTCCCTATGTTTTCACATGATATTGTTTTCAGCTTAAAAGTTATTCATATATATTCTCCAGTTTTGTGGTTTTGTGTTTTATAGTAGTTATAAATGATATATAATGCACTAGATCATCTTATTCAGATTATATAGCTCTCCATCAGTTCATAATATGCTGAGTTTGCCAGGTTAACCAGACTGCCTCTATAAGATTCTCAGCTTGTATATGCAAACTCTGCAGAAGATCCTTTTCTTTGGATTCAGAGTATAGCAATCTGAAAGCTTCCTAGGTGTACTGAACTACAGTATATTCTCTGCTTTATGTCTTAATTTAAAGGCTTTTTTTTTTGCATGTGCGTGTTTATACTCTCTACATGTGTGTAGTATGAGGGGCCTGGTTGGTTTCTGTCCTCCCATCAGGTCGCACAGTCATTAGGTCCCAAAGAAAATCACACAGAAAGTCTGCATTAATTGTAAACCTATTGGCCCATTAGCTCAGGCTTTGTATTAACTCTTATAACTTATATTAACCCATTATTCTTATCTATATTAGCCACATGGCTCGGTACCTTTTTCAGCGGGGCAGGTCACATCCTGCTTCTTTGGTGGTCTGGGCGGGACTGCTGAGAGAGCTTCCTGCTTCCCAGAATTCTCCTATTCTCCTTGCTCTGCCTCTACTTCCTGTCTGGTTGTCCCACCTATACATCCTGGCTAATGGCCAATCAGCATTTATTTAAATCATGATTAACAGAATACAGACAATTCTCCCACACATGTGTATGTGTTTCTTTCCTTTTTCTTCTCTTTGTTCTATTCTGGTATGCTTATTTTTTAAAATTTGACTGTTTTTAAAGAGAGAGAAAAGAAAGGTATGGAGTTGGATAGGTGGTAGATAAGGAGGAACTAGGAGAAGATGACGGAAGAGAAACAGTGATGAGAAAATATTGTATGGAAAAGATACTTTTAATAGAAAAGAAGCAACAGAAGAAACAACTAATAGTAAAGCCCCATGATGTTTCCCCATGGCCTACTTGGATAAGTTGAACACATGAGTTAGGAAGACATAGTGATCACCATCACCATAAATCATTACAAAATGGAAGTATTTGGAGTTAGTTGATCACCAGTTTGTGAACTCACAATGAATTTATCCATAACATTAGTTTGTATATGAATATGCCATGATACAAAAAATTATATAGATAGCAATATGATTGTAAACATGCATTTACTAAAATATGTGAGCACCAATACAAATACATAATTTAATAATAAACATCAACAAGATTATGATTATAATAAAATGATACTTTGCATTTGTTAAGTATTTGCTAAAATAATATCTAATTTTGTTTAGAGTAAAATGTAAGTTGTGAAGCTTCTCAGAATATCTGTTTCAAATTTTTAGGGCCATAGTAAAGCTACTAACAAGGCAGGAGGAGGAGTTGTGTTTAAAAATCAGTAAATCGATATGCAGATCTCTGAGTATTAGCTTCTATTTAAGATCTGTGTACATGTACATAGTTTAAATGTTTTACAAAGGTATTATGCTATTAATAAAAATTGTAATGGCTTTTAAAATACAATCACATTGCATGTATTTATTCATCAACTATTGATTCACTGTATAATAAACTTTACTTCACTGCTATTGAGGTAGTGAAAAGAAAATAGAAAACTTTTGTCTTCCTAAAAATTTGCCAAAGGAGTAGGAGGCAGACAGTAAATACTTGTTATATTGATCCTTAGACAGTGGTATATTCTATGACAAAAAAAATTAGGGAAGGAAAATAGGCAACCGAAAGACTATACCTTTAAATGGGGGCAACCCAGGAGACACGATCTGAAGTAGTAAAGCAAGGCAGGTGACTGTAGGGGGCCAAGAGACTCACAATCAGTAGGCAACATAAAGTCTAAGTACATGGAATGGAGTCTCTGGAGTATAGAAGAACCATTAGAGCCAAGGTGCTGGATGATCCTGGCGAAGAGACAGGGGATTTGCAGCAAATAACACACTCTCAAGTTTCAAGGACAGTAAGTTATGGAAGGAGCTGCCCACTCTTGGGTCCTTTGACTGTCTTTGCAGTTGTGCTGCAATGCTACTGTGGTCAGCCCTGACACAGCATTTTCTGCAGGGACCTTTGTTTCCGACACTTCTGCTTTTCTCATGTTTCAAACTTTAGATGAGTAAGTCATTGCTCGTTATGAACATGGCTTTTTCAGGAGATTAGATGCTGGGACTGTTGGGAAATTGAAGATCCATCTATGAGTGTATGGGGAACTTTGCTAGGGGAGTCTTTTCAGGATAGTGAGCAGCTCCAGGAGCGAAAGAATTAGAAATAAGCAAAGGGAAAATATGAGGAGAGAAATAGCAATGTCAGAGAAGATCTTAATGAATGTTTATATCCATTGGTAGATGGTGATTACCCTCCAGGGCTGTCAGATCCTGAACATTAATAGTCTTCAAACCTTAGTGTACAACAACTGGTTAAAATGATTTCAGACATATCAATACAATGAAAAGAATTAAGGACTAGAATTCACACTGAGTGCATCTGCCTATGCATCATAACCCCTATTTTGAGAATCTCAGAGCAAACGCACCCATGTAAATCTCATTGAAATGCATTCTGTTAAATGGATGATTTTTAAATATCAGCAAGAACTAGAATTTCCTGGTATGAAGTTTGAGTGAAGATTCTCCTCCACAGGCACTGATATTGAACTCGTGGTCCTCAGTTTGTGAGATTTCTTTGGGAATTTCCACAGCCCTACTGGAGGAAGGAAATAATTGTCAGCAAGCTATGAGAATTCATAACCTTGTCCCTCTTCCAGTTATTTCTGTCTGCTCTTTGGTTTTACTTGAAAATGTGAATTCTAAGCTTCCTGCTTTGGCCACCTTCTGCCACAGTGCCACTGCCAACACATACTCTCTTCCTGGAACCATAAGCCAGAAAATCTATTTTTGGGATAAGTTGCTTTTGTTCACAATGTTTTATCACCACAGAAGAGTAACCACTGCACATGGAGAGCTTGTTATACCCAAGTGAGTGTGTGTCTTGCCCTAGGTCAAGGTTGTTCTGATGCTGATGCTTTTCTGAGAAAAACTAATCTTAACTAAATATTTCTAATTGTTAGAGAAGCTTTGCATTAACTCCTTTCCTAATTAATGTATTGAATTTTGTGTGGGACAAGAATTCATGTGATGGTCAAAGAACAGAATTTATAAATTCTCTTCTGCCATGTAGGTTCTGGGGATCAAAGAAATGTTGATCTTTCAGACTCTGAGGCAAGTCCTGATACACACTGAGCCATCTCAACAGGTTACTCGCATTTTTTGAAGGTCTCTCTACTTTAAAAGTTTATCAGTTAAATTAATCCCTGGAGTTATTCCCAAAATTTCATTTCATTTCTTTCTTCTTACAGTTATTAGAAGCACTGTCCCAAAGGTGACAGCACGGTGTGCATAACCCTTGTACAAACTCTTTCAAATTTTCACCCCCTGAACTGGACAGGACACAGGATCCCCTCTGATATCATTTATTTGCAATACCTTTCTTTCTGTAGAAGGATTTATATTGAGTGTCAGTGGATTCCTAGACCCTCATTCCTCAGACTCTTGTGGCGTGTGTTTGGAAAGTTATGTTTAATATTTCACATCTCCACCAGCTGCTGAGTTGGGTTTCAGAATTCTGATTCTGCCACTTCAGTTCAGCAAAGATATACTGAATTCCTCCTCCACACAAAGCCCCTCACACACATGCTGAACAGAGCCTCATATTTCTGCCATGCTGTGCTAGGAATTGTAGATCACTGGTGGAGAGGAAAGAGAATCCTGAAGCCTGGCTCATGGTTTGGAAAGATGTTGACGTGCCCCCAAGTTCTCATTCTGCTTTACATCATTTCCAGTCTAGCTATTGGCTTCACGACTTCTGTTCACACCAAGTTGTTAAAACACTCGGTCCATTCCATATTAACACACACACAAGACAAGAGTACTTTTCAGTACTCACTGCTAATTTTCTTTGAAGCATTTCCCATAATGGATACTTCCTGGTTTTCTTTTATGATGTTAGAAACCTTGGCTTCTTCTAGCACCTGTGATCTAGCCTTGTACCTCTCACTGGCTGTTCAATTTCTGAGTATGGCTCGGATAGCCCTGTGGTCTTTCCCACCTTCTACGTGTATAGAGAGATCTTCTTTATAGTCTACAGTCTCAGGTATAAGTGCCATAATCAGGGTTCTTTCTCGGCTTATTTTACATGCTTTTTACGAGGTTGATAAAAAGCCACAGTGTTTTCTGCCAGTTTTTCTCAAATACCCCACAATTCACTTGCATCTAATTTGTCCAGTTGTTTCTTTTTACTTGAAGGAAACACTCCTACAGACTATGTCATGTCAAACTATCTACGCCAATTCACATAAGTCGAACTCAAGGACCTCTCTGTGTCTCTGTCTCTCCATCTGTATGTCACTCTTTCTCATGAAATGATCTATCTCATGAATAAAGGTGCATTTATTCACTGCAATATGCCACATGATATATTCATTTCCTTTTGAAATAGTACATATCTCATAGAAGCTTTATAATGATTAATTTCAAGCAACTTATGAAAGTGAATTCATAGAGATAAAATTAGTTTCTCTTTAAGCAAAAGGAAGACTCTTATTAAGCATGAAATTAGACATGTAGAGGACACCTAAACTACATAGCATATTATTGTATGTACAGTGTACCTGATTCTTCTGGGAGGACAGCATTCACTATTATTTTTATAATTCAAGTATTTATTTGACATATGATTTTACATTTAGTGCAATTTTCAATTTCTCACTATTTAGTGGAAGTTTGGGGTGGTATTAAAAAGATACAGTAAATAGTTACAAAAAGAAAACTGTTAAATCTGCTTCGTTTCTAAAAATATCTATACATCTTCTCTATGAGCAGACTTTTATTTATTACCCTCTCACCTTAGCGTTCCTCTCCTCTTCCCTTCCCTGTCTTGCAGCCTGCAGCAAGGTAAGCGTGATTTTCTGCATTGTGTATACATGGCCAATTCTTCATCAAGTTCTCTTCCATCTGTCTTGGCTATTAAGTTTGCGTCGATGGGAAGTTGCTTCGGACAGATATATGGCACAGATGAAGCATAGCCACTGAAGAGTGTATTTCTTCTCTAATTCAGTAAGAAAATATGAAAAAGTATTTAGAGCGTTAAATAGAACCTGGGATAATCAGTCTTCATTGTCAATTTTCCAGAATCTCAAATGACCCATAAAGTAAGCCTCTGGACATGCCCATAAGGAATTATCTTGATAGGTTAAGTGAAATGGTTAGTCCTGCTCTGGGCTGGGATTCTGAACTGAATAAAAAGGATTAAAGTTAGTTGAACACTCATTCCTTGCTCTCTACTTCTTTATCATGGATGTCCTGTGGCCCAGATACCTTGAGCTCAGGAGCAGCATCTTCTAACTGAGAGTCCAAAATCCCCTTCTTCCTCAAGTTACTTTTCTCAAGGTAGTATATCAAGCAATAGAAAAATGAAAAAAAAAGCCACTGTTATAAAAAAACTAGATTATTAGATTTACAATACACAATAATCCTGAAAGTCATTGAATAATTCTTATCAGAAATGGTCTTTGAAAGTTTACTCACCAAACCAGTGAATCAATGCATGAGCTTTTTGGGAAGAATGTGTTTGTCTGACAGGAGTTAAATATAAGCTTATGTAACTCAGTCAGGCACTTATGTATATATTTTTAAATGTCTTGCAAATTTTTCTTATTCCATTTGTGTTTTTCCATACTATATCATAATACCATGATGATCTTGGCAATGTCCTCTTGAACTTGATTACCTAAACTTAAAACAATAATGATATTTGGGTATAAACTGAATAGTGATGAATGGAATATGAATAACTATAAGACAATTTAAACCAAGGACAAACCACTATTAACTAAATATGAGAATTGGATAAAAATGAACATGTTTACAATTTTAATGTTACATTTTAAATGAATTATCAAAGTCCTTTAATATATAAAGTTGATTACTACATTATCATATAAAGGATATATTAATAAAAAGGAAAAATGTTCTTTGAAAATTCCATACATTTGCAAAATGTACAATTAGTGTATCCATCTATTACTACCTCCTACCTAAATTCCCTCATAGCCTACTCTATCTCTTTCAAGCCAATAATTAGTGCTTCATATATACACATGTATGTGTGGCCATCCACTGAGATATCAGTAACTAACCAACCAGTGGTTACATCCTGATTTCTTTAAAGGGGAATGATTCATCTTCCTCATTTGTCTTTAGCTGCAAAACACTTTTTCAGAAATGGTTGATTCTCATTCCATGCTGGGTTCTTAACTGGTTTAATCTTTTTAAAAGATGTTTTATTATTTAATTATGTATGTGTGGGAGAGGTATGTGTTATGATTGTTAGTGTCCATGGAGGCAAATGGATTCAGAGTCTTCTAGAGCTAGAGTTATAGGTGATTTTGAGTCCCTTGCACATGTTGAGACTAAACTCAAGTCCTCTGAAAGTGAAGTATACACTCTTAGCTGTTGATCTGTCTCTTCATCCCCTAGTTGTCTCTATCTTGTGTCTTTTTTCTTTTTTTTTCTTTCTTTCTTTTTTTTTTTTTTTTTGCAGTAACCACTGCAAGTATGAGTTGATTTCTACACTCTTAGAGTTTTTATTGCTGTGAAGAGACACAATGACCACGGAAACTATTTTTTGTTGTTGTTGTTAAACAAACCAGGGTTTCTCTTGTAGATTTGGAGCCTATCTTGGAACTCACTCTGTAGACCAAGCTGGGCTCAAGTTCACTGAGATCTGCCTGCTCTGCCTCTGGAGTGCTGGGACTAAAGTTGTGTGCTACCACCGCCCAGCGACAATGATAACTCTTATAAAAGAAAACATTTATTTGGAGCTGACTCACATTTTCAGAGGTTTAGTTCATTATCATCATGGTGGGAAATAGCATACAGGCAGACATGGTGCGGTGAAGGAGCTGAGAGTCTTACATCTTGATCATAGGCAGTAGAAGGAGGCTGTGTACAATACTGGGTGTAACTTGAGCATAGAGGATCTCAAAGAACACTGCCACAGTGACATACTCCCTTCAACAAGGCCATAATTTCCAATAGTGCCACTTCCTATGGAATAAGGATTTGAACACATGAGTCTATGGAGGCCAAACATATTCAAATCACCATATGGACTAACCATATCATGTCCTAAAATCACTGCTGTTCTGCCATTTTTTAGGATCTTTCATTCTTTCCACTTCTTATTCTGGGAAGATGTCTTAGCCTTGAATAATGGAACTACAACTGAGTACTATGTGAGACCTTTGATATCTTTTCCCTCCCAGAAGCCAGCATCACCCCTTCTGGCACCATGTAAGATGGCCAGCAAAGAGAGATTTCTGTGGTCCAGCTTAGATTGGCTGTAACCAAAGTGAATGATGTTTTCAGCCTGGAGTCTTTCCAATTAGTTTTGGTAGACAACCAAGGGGAATATCAATAGCCTGTGTTATTTAGGGTATCTCTGATGCTTCTCTGATTAATGTTGAGAGATATCCTGTAGTTAGACCTGATATTTTCATCTAATAAACTATATTTTTGGGGACAGTATTATCCACTTATGAATAGTCTTCTTATTTTCAAATTCCCCTTAAATATATACATATGTATATGTATATTTGCATGTAAATATGTATGCATTTTAATAATATATGTATGATCTGTATATATATTTTAATTAGCTTACATACAAGAAGATTTCTATGAGGTTTCTTCGTGTATCCTTACTTTTCACAACCTATCCTCCCGGCTCTCCTTCCCTGTTCCTCTATGCCTGACTTAAGCCCTGAAAGCCTGTTTAACTGCTCTCTTTTCATGTTACCTGATTTCTCTATCTCTTCTGATGAAGCCTTTTGCTTGAGCTGGAAGACTGTAAGTTTTGATATAACTTACACCCTTCATTTTTCATAGTCCTTCTACCAACATTTCATTCCCCATTCCCCATTCTTCTCCATGCTTGGACATTTCATATCCCAGTGTTCTGCTGATTATTATGATGTCACCTGTACATTTCTACCTTCACTCCTGTAAGGCATCCGTACCCAATAGCCTGCTTCCGGTGTCCTGACATCCACATGTGCTCCAGTTTAAACATAAAAAATAAAAGAGCCAAAGACAGAAGATGTTGTGTTTATCTTTCTGGTCCTAGGTTACCTTCCTGAGTATATTTTTTAATAACTTCATCCAAATTTCATCGCTCACTTTTCCTTCACTGCTGAATAATGTTCTGTTCTGTATGTACACAATGTGTTCTTTATACATTCTTAAAATGATATACAGCTTGACCAGTTCCATTTTCCAGTTCCTCTTTTTAATAGAGCCACAGTGAGCATCTCTGTAATAGCATATGTAGTCCTTCAGGTGTATGCCCAGGGTGGTCCAGCTGGGTCACACAATATATTTCTAGTTTTTCAGAAACCTTCAGACTGACTTCTACATTGACTTTACTAGTTGACAGTGCCTCTGGAAATAACATTTCCTAAAAATAGAATAACTTGATATTTCCTCTGAATCATGTATTAAAGGACATACCACTGAGAGGAAAGTACTTAGTGACAGAGTGCTTCTCACCCACACATGAGTCCTGCATCTGATTCTAAGGATCTCAAGGATTTATCAGCATACATGTTCTCAGAATTCACTTAGGCAAAATGTAAAAAATGGAAAAAGATTAAGAAAGTTGTTTCAGTTTGAGACTGTTTCATATTAGATAATCATCCAAAAAAGATATAAGTAAAATATTTGAGAAAAATGCATATGCAATATTTTAGCTAAATGCTGTTTCTCAATATAACACAATATAATATTATAATAAAACTTACTGTATACTGTTCCATCTTCCCAAATTATTTAAAAATACATTATTTAGAAATGTTTAATACAGTAAACATCAAACAAAAGTAAGATTAGAATGTTTTACATTTTTATGTATAAAATTTTTATTGTGGTTAACATGAACATAGTAGTATCTTCTAATGTCTGATTGTGTGTCCATTTGACCATTAGACACGTGTAGTTTTCAGAAGCTTTAGTCAGTAGTTCTCATTCTCTTGCGCTGTTAGGACAGTGAATGTGAGCACCATTTACCCGCAAAAGATTATCGCTGAAACTACTTGAAATAACACTTGTGGCATGCTTCATGCAGTGGTTAGTACTATTGGCTGGTAATTGCTGTGGTTGCTGTTATTGGATGCATAACACACTTTGGAAAAAGATAAGTATACTTTCCTGGACTGCAGGATGGACTCTTCTGTACAGAATCCAATGCTCTCTGAAACTTTCTTCCAAACAAATATATTTGGGGTTTCTTTGACAATTAAGAACTAGTTTGACTATTATAAATGACTATTGATCTGTAATTTTTAATAACACATTACATTTTTAAATAAGCTGTATAAATATAATACCTTAAACAAGAGTAGAATATGCATAAAATAGAATTGACATTAAATTTGTATCAATAAATCGAAGTTTATTCTTTGTTCATTTCTATATCATATCCCTAATTTTATTTTTAGAAATAGACTAATTATGACCTTAACCACTTATAATCAACCCCCTTTAAAAGAAAACAAACATTTATATACAAACATTTTTGAAATATGTGTGTTGCTTTCTCCAAACTGCTTCTTGCTTATTTTGGGGCAACGTACTTTTAGGGATTCATGGAGACCTTTGGGGGCAACTTGTTCCATCAAGCCACATTAGCCTGTAAAGAATACACAGGTTCTCATCTTCTGTGTAAACAAAAGCAGAACTTATTTTCCAATGTAACATATCCTTAGACTCAAATTTTGAAGTCAAGTTACCTTTAAAATATATATGTATGTTTATCTTAGCAGCCACCAGAATCAAATATTTTTTCAGCAGTTAACTCATTAACAGTCAAAATTCCAAAGAAAACAAAATAATACACATAATCCAGACTCTCCATGTATTTTCATCTTTACATTACTTATTTTCTTTACTTTATTACTTTTTAATATTATTTTATTTTTACTGCTTTAATCTATGACTGTATGTATTCTTTTCTCTCTCTCCTAATCCCATCTACATTTATCCAACACTATGACTCATTCAGAGGTCTTTTTTGCTTGAATCTGTCTTACTGTGTATTTGTAATCATTTTCTGAGGAGAAGAGTTGTTTTTTTTTTTCTCTCTTTTAATGCTGAACACGTAGGGCTAGGACTAATGCTGTGGCTTTGCCTTTTGGCTCTGCCCAGTCCAACATGGCAGAGGTGTGCTCACCACCTCTGTAAGCCATGCTCACCACCACGGCTCCTGGGATGTGTCAGGTCTATGCCACCATTAATCAGCTCATAGCACTCTGCTCACAAACTCCATTTAAGGACTCTGTATCAGGTTCTACCGAAAGAGCCAGAGCTCTTCATCGCCTCATGCTGCCAGTACAAACCAGAAAGCCATTTCTCTCTCTCTCTCTCTCTCCCTCTCTCTCTCTGTCTTCTTCTTCTTCTTCTTCTTCTTCTTCTTCTTCTTCTTCTTCTTCTTCTTCTTCTTCTTCTTCTTCTTCTTCTTCTCCTTCTTTTGTTTTTTTGAGACAGGGTGTCTCTGTAGTTTTGGAGCCCATCCTGGAACTAGGCTGGCCTTGAACTCACAGAGATCTACCTGCTTCTGCCTCCCGAGTGCTGGGATTAAAGGCATGTGCCATCACTGCCTGGCTATGGAAGACATCTCTTAAAGAAGCGACCCTCTGTTTGGAACCAGCAAACAGAGTATATCTGAAAAAAAATGTGCCTACCAAGAAGGTCCAACTGACTCCCATTTTTTTGTGTGTCTAAAAACCTTTTTATTTTAAAAAAATAGCTCTTAGGCTTTATATAGATGTACATTGCCAAATGATGGGTGCCATTATGCAATTGGAGACTATATTTTCGTTTTTGGCCACCCAGACCAGAATAATCACACAAACCTATATTAATTACAACACTGCTTGGCCAACAGCTCAGGCATATTCCTAGCTAGTTCTTGTATATTAAATTAACCCATTTCAGAAATAACAGAGTGGGATAAAATGTATAGACGGCACTATATCTATTTTGTTACATTAACAAAATATGAGAATTCACTCAATAGATATATAATTACATAATTGAGACATGTCATTTGTATGTCAGTGAAAATTATTCGCTGTCTTTCTCATATATTCAGCATTGGACAGATATTCAATGTAGACAGGAAATGAAAGACAAGAGTTACAGAAGCCAGGTCGCAGGATTAGTGTAATCCATGTAAAGACAAAAGATCGGTCAGAAGAGAAAGCCAGATTCATGTAGGTCACTCTTCGGAGATTGTATTTTAGCAGGAAGCCTTCTCAGCTGTAAAGAACAACACTGGCCTGTCACACTTGCTGGAACTCACATCATCATGCTTCCTTTATTAGAATATTGACTCACACATTGAATAATATCTTTCATAGCTTTGTCTTTCATTCACTGGAAGGCCTGGAGACTGAATACCAGTTATACATAATCATCACAAGTGCAGATGTAAAATTTCTACATTTATCTACACATTTGTGTATGTAAACAATGTGTGTTTTATTAAATTTGTGTACGCACACCTAAGTCTGCATATAAAAACTGTATAATATATAAATATATAATGAGAAACTTTTTAACATATACACAGTTTGTTTTTGCAGTTACAAATAAGTTAAGAACGAAATATACTAGGCTGTATATCTAGTGAGCCCTGCAGTCATTCATTCATTTTTTTACTTAACATGAATCAGGCTTTTGTTAATCTTATGTAAATTATTTAGCTATTTGAAGTGAATAGGTAAGGTAGTTTAAAATGTATGCCTCCTTTCATGATGAAAGATTAGAATAAAATAAAATGTTATTAATAATAATTTAAAAACTGTAAGCTCAAATGTAAATGATCTGTAGACTCAGTGAAGGCAAGCACTTCTCTCCACTGGGATTCCTCATATGAAAAGTGTGGAATTCACAACCCTTTGTCATTTTGAGCAAGGAGACTGGAGTGAAGGCCAGGGCTATGCCCTCATTGTGAAATATGACCTGTATCAAAGATGTGGCATATATCTGGTTCTGAATATTTATTTCAAAACTAAATATATTTATAGTATTAAAAATATAGACATAGAAACATAAAATATTTGAGATCAAATGAGATATGTAATATTAAAAGTTAATTATAATTCTATGTTTTCTGAGTTAAAATACTTTTTGTTATCTATTTTAAGGAATACAAATTGATACATTCGTTTTTGTTTACATATGGAAGTGGTTACAATATTGAGTGATTACAATTCTTCTCCTTCCACAGTCACTCTTGTCTGCCTTTGAGAATATACCTGAACACCCTAAGTCTGCTCTTATAGCCCATTTCCAATGGGTGGTCGACCATGTTGCTCTGATTCTCATCTTTTCTGTTTGTGGTTTTACCTCCACTTCCTGCTTACCCCCTTCCCAGTGCCAGTGTAAAGACCTTAAGTCACTAGGGTTTGAACACTTCACCTCTGCTTCCTAATTCCTCCATTCCCAGTGGTTGTGTAAGGCCAGCAAGTAACTGACACTTCCACTGTTCACATGCACTTTCTGCTTCTCTTCTTCCCAGTGCCTATATGAGGTCTGTAGCTACTGGAGGTTTGCATCCTTCATCTCCACGTCCTGCTTCCTTCAGTCCTATGCCTAGCAGACTATGTAATCTCTAGGTTTTTCTCATTTTACTTAGATTCTACATACAAGTGAGGTCATGCAGAAATTTGTGTATTTGATTTATTTGATGAGTATAATGCCCTCCAGATTCTTCCATATATTAATTAGAACATCAAAAAATACTAACACATTGATATTTTAACTAATTTCTTCACACCTTACTTATATATCTACCTTAATACTAATTTTGCTCGTAGGTAGAGTTGCCGGTAGATAGGTTCATCCTGGTCCTGACTACAAACTTGAGGCTCATGATTCCTGTTGTGAACAATTTCCTGCTACTCCACAAGTGGCAGAATTGGATTTGAAATCAATCAGTATCTTGTAGAAGCACCTGTTTTTAACTACTACAATATGGACAAACATATATTAAGACTGAACTGCGGCACTCACTGTCATCATTAGTGGGTAGGATGGGAAATACTGTTGTTAAGTTAATCCTTCAAAGAAAAGTTTCTTTTTTCTCATCGGTTCAGAAATCTGCATATGTCTGGATTATCTGTAAATAGTATTGGGTATAGAACTGAAATGGCTATGAAAACCCGACTCAAAATAAGGGAGAAAAATGAATGCAAAGAAAAAAGCAAAAGCAATTAAGTTCATTTGAGAATCTGAATTCCTGTCTACTCTGGGAATGGACCATAGTAAATGTCTAGAGTGCATCTCATTTGCCTACAGAAAAATTTCTCAATCTGTGATTGGCACACTTCTTAGAACACTTTGGTGTATTATCTACTGTCCTGCAGACCCTAAAAAACAGCAATGAGCACGTAAAATTGTCTCCAGGATGCTCCGCCTGCATCAACGCTTTGATGCACTCTTTCTCATCTACACTGGGAAGAAGTGAGAATGTGTTCTTGCTTAGTGAGAGCCTGTGTTCGGGGCAGTTTGTTCCTGTGATAAATATGGTGAAGTCTTTATGTGAAAGCGTGCAGTTTTCAAGTAAATGTGTTTTAGGCATATCGCCAGATGTCATGACAGTTTTTATTTTTTTTTAAAATAGAAACATTCCTTTCTTTCTAGGAGCAATTTTTGATGAATCTGCCAAAAAAGATGACGAGGTATTCCGCACAGCAGTTGGTGACCTCAATCAGAATGAAGAAATCCTACAGACTGAGAAAATCACATTTTCAGTGACATTTGTTGATGGCAACAACCCTTTCCAAGCTGTTCAAGAAGGTAAGGCCCATCAGTGATCTACTATCTATTTTGATTGTATTATTTTATTGTTCAGTATTATGAAAATTGATTAGTAAACAGCAATTCATTGTAGGCATTATTCGTGTGGTTTTGGCTAATTAGATACTTTTCTCTGGGAGTGCTTATGATGGTAAGTATTTTATCTTATATTCAACTTTTGAAGGCATGTCATATGAAAAAGTTGTTATGTGGATTGAAATATGAAATGAAAGAGCACATACATTTTACAGTCAAGAACTTAATGGCATTGTTATGACATCAATAGAATGGAACATACCAGTAAAATATGACTGTCTATCAGAATTTTTGCTTTGGATTTCTCTGTGATTACTGCCGACTTGAGTGTTGTTACACCTTGCAATGACATTTCAGGTGTAAACATGACAAATGCATTGCTGCTAGGAAAACCTAGAGACACTAGCCACAAATCAGCAGTGTTACATACACTGTGTTCCTAAAGTTCTGAATCAGGCTGTACTGATTTATTTTCTACAAGTTACCAGACCTCAACTTAGTATATTCCCTTCCTGATTTTCATGATAGTGACTTTCAAGTTCTCATGCACAAACATAATCTGCATTGCTAATTCTTAGATTAATGTATTTCTCTGAATCTGATATTCTAATTAAGTGCTAATGCCCTTCTTTGGTAAAGTACTCATAGTTGGGGAATTATTTCTTTATGGTTCCTAAGACTGTAGGTTATTTTTGTGTTTCTCCCCACATTTCAATGCTGAAACACAATTCTGGTCACGATGACATTAAGAGGTGAGTGATCAGGAAGATGCTGAAGGCATCAGAATCTGCCTTTATATAGGGTTGGGCTCTTAAAAAGGAGGTAGAGTAAGCATGCTTCTCCCTTTGCCTTCTGAGCACACAACAAGGCCACTTTCTGTAGAATGAAAACCAGCACTCAGTAGGCAGAGTCTGTTAGCCCCACGAATTTGGGCTTCTAACATTCAGAAATGTGAGCTGTAAGTTTTCATTGACCGTAAGTTACTAATTGAAAGATATTTTTTATAGCTGCAGAGGGTAAGAAATTGGTCTGTTTTATGCTTTTTCATGACTGTACTTTTAGGATAATGAAGGGCAGAATAATATAGTCAAATGACTTGGTTTTGTGAAACATTTAAATCAAATTTAGAAGAAGAAACAACAATCATCAAATTGGAAATAGTAAATTGGGTTGGCAGTAAACAGTATCAAAAGACTGACATTGAGCAGATAAGAAAATAACCCCAAGTGTCTGGAATATATACCCCTTTTTTCTACTATTGTAACTTTTTGGTGTTTGGATTGTCTGAGAGAGGACTCATGTGCATTCATTTACCTTTGTTCAGAGACTGGATTTTGTACCTGTGGTCTAAAAAATATTGTTTATTGCTGATTGGGTAATATAAACAGACTTTTTTATGAAATAAGCAGAATAAAGAAGCATTTTCACAGAAAACTGAAAAGTATGTTTAATGATGTTAAAATAGATTTTGATTTCTAATAACTGCATATTGATTCAAGACCAAATTAAAAATGCATCCAAATATTTCACCTTAAAAGCATAGTTATACCATGACTTAAAGTTCAAATAGTGTGTATGCTAAAAAATCTTTTATGTAAGCATTTATACGATGTCTAATATTAGAATCTTCAAAGGAGTTTGAAAAGCAATGTGGAATTTGAAGAAGATATTTGATAATTTACAGAGTGTGTGTTCTCTAACAATTATGTTCTCAGTGAATGCTTCAAGACTTCTTTAGACACCTAGTGCTTTCATGACCATGAAGGGAGCAGGATACAAAGAGGTCTGACTGACTTTTTCTTCTACCTCTGTATGTATCAATCTTAACTTCTCTCCAAATCAATCTCAAAAATGCAATTATATACTAATGGCTTTTAAATTAGTCTCCTTTCATTTAAAAAGTAGATTGGAGGAAATTATAATGTTTGAATGAATTCTCTCCTACGATTTTTAAAGACTACATTAAAAACAGTGTTTTTTTAAAAAAAATACTGCAGTGTTACTCTTTTCGACTTTGCTTTGTGAATCTATCCTGCTGTTAGATAAGCTCTAGAAACAAAAATGTCTCTCAACAGAACTGTAGGGACTTGGAAGAAGTTGTGGCACTGAAAGCAAACTGGGAAGGAAAAATAAGATGACCAGATGGAGTAGGGAAGATGTCTGATGGGCAGGCTGAAGGAGCTTGACAGATTGTCTGAATAGTGTTGGATACTAACAAGATGTTCTGAATCAGTTATGTCGATATTGTGCTGGTGATGAGTCTGAAATAAGTTACAGCTTTAGAGAAGCTCTGTGTCACTCTTTTTTATGTAGAAAAATTATGGATGGATTTTTGTTTGTTTGTTTGTTTTGTTTTGTTTCTTTCTGAGATAGGGTTTCATAGTGTAGCACAGACCAGACTGGCCTCTAACTAACAGATTTCTCCTGCTTCTGTTTCCTAAGTGCTAGGATTAAAGGTGTAACCCACAACTTTCTGGCCGGATTTGGATTTATTTTATTAATAAAAATAATAATTTGCAATGGTACCATAATAGAATGGTTCAAAACCATCCTATAGGAACTGTCCAGGTTTCATGAGAAGAAATAATTTAAAAGTACCATTTCTTTGAAGAGTATCAAGAAATTTAGAACAAAAATGTCATCAGAGATGGCTACTTTTAATGATTACCTCTTCATAGCTATACTTTTAAAATCTATTAAAAAGGAATTAATTTATTATATGAAAAACTTAAGTGATATTATTATTATTTACACACAATTTCTAATGATCTTTTAAACTTCCACAAAATTTATAGCTTTGACACTTTTCTGTTCTATGTGCATTTATTTTATTGCCAAAGTATAATATTTAAAAATATAGCATCATCAAGAAAGAGGAAATTTTGTAAATAATGAATGAGGGGAGAAATCTAATAAAAAAATTGTCACTCAAAAGATGAATCATATTTCATAGCTTGTATTTAATTCATTTAAAATTCCATTCAGCTAACCATATTAAGACCAGAGTTTAGAGCTGGGAATTTTAAAGTACTAATCCACCATGCATAGAACAAGAGTTCAATTTTCAGACTCACCAAAAGATATTTTGAAGAGTCAATTTTTAAAATGTGATATTTCTATTGCCAACAATTAATCATGAAGAAGCATGTATCAGTGAACTGCTGATTGGTTCTTGAGATAATACTAATGATTGATGTCATTCTGCACCTTCTGGTATAGGAGCTTGAGAATAATCATTTATTGTGATGCAAGTTTCTATAAATCTATATACTTATTATAAAACTTTGTTAACATTGCATTCTTTGATGATCATTGGTAGTTTTGAATATATTTCTCATATTATAACTATAATCTTAATTCAAACATCTAAGTGAATAACAGAGACAAAAATTTGTTGTTATAAAAGTAATCGAGAAATTTCTTTCAGCAAATTATTTTTCTTTACTTATGAGTCTATTTTATAAAAACAAATATTACATTCATATAATAAATTGTTCAGCAGTAACCAAGGACAAAATTATTTTTCATACCTTAACAGGACCTTTCCTTGCTTTTCTTGTTTTTGATTTATTTTTTGTAAAATATTTTGATAACTAGGAGACAGAATTTTCTCCTTCCCAGATGGCACATAAGAGAAAATAATTGCACCATATCTTTCTAAAAATCCAATTGCTATGTGTGAGTGGAAATATGAGTCATTTTGAAATGTTGAATGTGGAGTCAAAGCTACTCAGAACCAGAAGGTGAAACAATTATTCTAATTCTTTCATAGCACATGCAGGATTCAGCAGTAAAGAACAATCAAGAACTTAAGACAATTAGTGTAAGTTTTAGTTACTGCACTAAATCCAAATGTGCACACACATACACAATTGTGTACACACATATGTGTATAAATATATATCATGAAATATCAAAATTTGTCTAAGATTTAGAAATACTGTAAAGAATGAAAAGGCTGGAGATGTATTTACTTTGGTATATATTTCATGTGAATTATAAATACTCATTGCATGGTATACTGGGAGAATTTCAGTCTAGATGATAAACATACTTATGCTGTACAAATCAATAATATTCTTTCTTACTTGGAATTCCTCATATGTTAAAAGTAAAAAATTCACAACATTCCTGGTATATTTTAAAGGCACTCTGACCTTGTGTTTTTTTTATGGCTCCATAACATATTCATGGGGATTATCCTTTGAAAAGGCTTGCCATTTCTGAAATTTCTAATAGACTTTCTGTGATTGATTTTAAAATAAACATGCCACCTTATAAACTGAATCAAGAGAGCACAGAGAGCTTGTCACCATCACCATTTTAAAGAGATCCTGAGTAAATTGGGAGCATGGGGACCTTGGGGAGGGTTGAAGGGGAGGGGAGCAGAGAAAAATGTAGAGCTCAATAAAAATCAATTAAAAAAACCTAAAAACAAAAACCAAGAGATGATCTGTTGTTAGACTTGAACAAAAAAGGATTATGACTCCATTTCCTGTTTCATTTTCACTTACAGTTTGTTTCCTCTGTGTATCAAATCACAGACATGTTCCCAGTTTTGTTTCCCTCTGGACAAGAGACCTGAGCAATAAAACTGAATTGTTGAAAGACTCATTTTATGGTGATTTCATAAGGATTTCAGCTTATCATGTTGGGGAGGGCAAGCCTTCAGGAGCAGCCTTTTCTAGGTAGTAGAAGATAGTGCGAAAGCAGCTTTACGAGGGAGCAGGGCACACCTGGACCCGAGGCTGCTGATCTTCAAAGGCCCACAGAATGTACCTACTTTCTTCAGGTAGGTCTCATCACCTGAAAGGTCACATAACTAGAATATGAAGTCAAGAAGTGTTTTAAATTGGTCTGTGGGTGATAAAACCTTTGCAACATAGAAATGTCTTACGTGAAAGACACTGGCAACCATATTGAAAGCAATAGCAGCTAAGCATATTACTTCTTGACAGACATGCTACTGCCCATGGAATGTGAAAGTTTGTAAGAAAATAGAAGTAAGAAGGTACTAGTCAGAGTACTCACTGGACAATGCATGTAAAAACCTGAACAAGATGGTTCTTTTGTGTAAGTTTTCTGGAAAGGTTAATTGCTGTGCACTAATATTTAATAGCAAAATTCCACTAAAAATTTTTCAAATAATTACTTTTGTCTAAAAGGGACCAAAAATCTGAGTAGTATAGGGTATATAATGGCAGAACTGTACTATAGTCAGAATAAAGTTATTCTTAAAGAAAATATAGAACTACCATGATTATATTTCTTTCTGAACTACTACAAACCACTATGAAGTATATCATTATTATAAACAACACCAAGTTCATAGAAATATCTAGTGCTTCTACATATAAATCAATCTCTCTATTGTAGGAATTGGATAAAAATTCAAGTAGGAATTCAAGATATAAATGGTTTCATTGAAAAGTCCATGTAATTTTGCGTATTTCGAATTGGATTGACCTCATGAATCTTCCAAATTGAAGTCATTTGAAGCATATGAAGAAAACTTATAAACCAAAACTGATTTCCTTTCTAGTTAAGGACATCAGCCTGATTGTTTTAAAATCATAGCAGCAATGTACCATTTTGTTGAATTAGTTCTTCCTTGGGAGACTTAGGTAAATACCATATACAGAATCAAAAGCAAAGAAAGGACATCCCAATCAATTCTAGTTTTGTGATCCAATGAGTACCTTCCCATTAGCTACAGAAGGATGAGTTGGAGGTGCCATGCAGGAGCCTGGCTGGCCCTGAGGCAGCTGTATCCCTGAAGAGCTCACCTGGGCATGACTAGAAACTCTTGACGTTTTCCTGCCTCGAGCTCCCTAGTCAGCCGGACGGGAAGCTCAGCTGATTAAAGACCGTCGTAGGCCCAGCAGCTGTTCCTTCCTCTTTTATAAAAGTGGGAAGAAGCCTTGTGAATCCTGTCCTTTGATGGTCTTAAAATTTTCTAATCTGATAGTTCTGGGATCCAGAACAGAATTTGAAGAACCTGTGCTATTTCATCTCATTTATTCCTGTGTTCATTTGCCCATCCCTTCATTCATTCATTTTTCCTTACTGCATGGCAGTTAGTTGTGTTTAGACATCCAATTTTGAACATCAGGGTAATGTGTAAGTTTCACTGATCTACATGGGTGAAGTGGGGTAAGAAGCAAATGAGGCCTTAATTGTCTTATCAAAACTGGTCCCTTAGCAACTGCATTTTCTATGTTTTTCTTCTTATTCTTGGATATTTAGTAGAAGATAGACTGAAATCTTCTACATTTCATTCACCACTTTTCTTCCTATCAGCCACATTGAAAAGACTTGTCCACAAAGTCAGAAATACACATATCCCTAACAAGGGATATCAATACACTTTGTTAATGAAGCAGCAAATTATAGTTGTTCTACAGCTGACAGAAGCATCATCCACATAAATTTTTAAAGAACTTCAGGCTAGCTTTTCGCATAGGAGAGAAGCCCATTAAAGGGTTCAAAAAGTTCAGTCACATTCTCTCCAATTCCACACATTGTACCACTGTAAGATTAGACTAGCTTCAGTGATATATAATGAAAGACATTGAGGAGACAATGTGTGATTCAGTGTTCTCAAAACTTACAGAAAGAAACTGCAGGCTTTTAAAATATAGAAAGACATTTTCTTGGGTATATAACTTGAGCATTAACTGTATTAATAATAAAAGAAAAATAATGATATATCTTTAGATTTTCTGTTCAGAAAAGTAATTTTGCTTAAGGAATCATATGGCTTTTATTTTTAACAAAATATTACTATAAATACGTATTGTGTGATTTATGTTTTTTCATAGCAACATTATTTTAAATAATGAAAAGCTATGAACAACTTCAGTAGTCCCCAAATGTGAACCCACACACACCGTAATGCATCTTGGAGATGATATTCAGTAATATGAAGAACAATATTAATAGAGATGGCAGACGATTCTCCATATTATTCCTTAATTGCAAGACTTCCCACTGTCTCCTCTAATATACTCTTAGAGTAACAGGTCTCCAATAATGTAAACAGATTGAAATGAATATTTTTACAGGCTCTTCTATCAGAGTTCTGAACATACATTCTTTGATGCCTTTTCCCTTAATAACTACAACTTGAGCAATGTATAGTTTCAATCATAAGCTACAAGCTTTGCATTATGAGCCACTCTGAATTTTGTGAATTGGAGCAGCATCTCTTAGCAGATTGGTTGCTTTAGCAGAAGCTGATTTGTCTGCTTTCATTCTTACTGGAGTGTTCTTTTCCCTGCCAGTTTGCTCATAACTATAGGATACCACTTCTCTTACCAATCCATGAGTACAAACGGAGTGTAGTCTTTTGGCTACATAATTCAGTTCTCAATCGAACTTGTATGGTACTCACTTGGAGAAAGATTCATATTCATGACTTAAAGGAACTCTGAGTTTGGGTTTATTAGATTAAAAGCCACATTTAATCACAACCAGTGTGTGACTGTAATCCATTGGGGGTCATAAATACAGTTTTAAGTCATGCTAAGAAACTAAAGGTGATTTCTCTTTCGTGTTATTATCTGAAATAATGATATCCAAGTTGATAGAAAATGAGTTAGTTACTTAATTTAAGAACAAAGAATAACCTGCTTCTTAGCTTTTCTTACTTTGAATATTAGATGTGTTCTTACCAATTAATAATTGAGTTTGTGGGGCCAACGCTATGTATAGGTTTTGTACTTATACAGAGTTTTATTGAATTCTCACAGAAGCATTTACTTGGAACATTTTCTTCAAAGCAACATAGAAAAGGCCACTGTGCTATAAGAAATTACATATTATAGGTGAAAGCAGGAACAAATTAGCAGCCCCTTCAGAGCACCTGTGAGGGTCTACCTTTGCAGTAATTGCTTTCTACAATGATGTGCTACTGAGTAGTTGCCCTGAGGTTTTTGCTGTCTGACTTCATCTTTCTACTGTCTTCTGTTGGGTCCTGGCTTTTGGGTGAACTTCTTCCTTTAACTCTCAGTGTGCAGCCCTTTGAAACTGCAGCTGACTATCTTTTAAACACTTGGTTCCTTATATCGTGACATAAGCACTGATATAGTCTACATTTGTTTTACCATATAAGGTTCAAATTTGATGTCATTTACCTTCATTAGAAAACATAGGCATTATGTTCATGGACCATAAAATTAGATGTTTCTCTATGTGTCTTAAATATTCAAAAGAAAGTTTCACTGTCTCTCAATACACTGAATGACTCCAAACCTCAGTAATTTTATGTGTAAAATGGGGATAAATATACTCAGTGCTGTTATTGTGCTTATTGTATAGTAATTACAAGAGGTAATAATTATGACAGGAATGCTCTTAATAAGAGTGAACTAATAAATGATTTTCCAGATTATATCATAGTCTCCAATTAAGAAAATAAATTGAATCTGTATAACAATGGATATTAATAATACTGATCACAGTTTGAAATATTAATTTTATCTTTGGTTATCTACATGAACATAAGCTGTTTTGAAGAGCACTTCTGTCTTTTTTTTAGTTTTTTTTGTAAGTTTTTTGTTCATTTTGCATAACAACCACAGTTCAACCTTCCCTCCCTTTGTTCATTCCCCCCCCCCATCTTCCCTCAGAATCCATGCCCCTCATCCACTTTTCAGAAAGAGGAAGGCCTCCCAGGGGGAGTCAACAAAACCTGTCACATCAAGTTGCAACAGGATCAAACCCCTCCACTCTGGATCAAGACTGAGCAAGGCATCTACCATAGATGAATGTACTCCAAAAACCCATTCATGTACTATGGATAAACCATGGCCCCACTGCCAGGGGCCCCATAAACAGACCAAGTTTTAAAACTGTTGCACACATGCATATTGTCTAGTTCCTTCAGTCTCATGCAGCCTCCCCAGCTCTTGTCTAGATAGAGTCCCTGGGGTCCCATGAACTGTGGAATTTCCCATCATGATCTTGACCCCCTTTGCTCATATATTCCCTCCTGCCTTTCTTTGACTAGACACTCTGAGCTTGACATGGAGCTTCACTGGACCACTCCTATCTTAAAAATTGTCTATTGCTTGCATTTGCCCCACAGATGGCTCTGAATCTACTTACTCATCACAGTGCTTTTCAGGTGGAACTCTACAGGTGGATTCATTTTTTATTATTTTTTTCTTTCATTTTACATACCAACCACAGTCCCCTCCCACCTCCTTCTACTCCCCCCCATAACTTCCCACCATCTACCTCACCACCCATCAACTCCTCGGAGAGTGTAAGGAATAAGGCCTCCCATAGGGAATAAGCAAAGTCTGGCATATCAGGTTGAGGCAGCACCAAATTCCTCCCCCCTGTATCAAGGCTGAGCATGACATCCCTCCGTAGAGTATGGCCTAGGGATGCCAGTAATGCACTAGGGATAAATCCTGGTCCCCACAAATTGCCCAAGCCACGCAACTATCACCCACTTTCAGAGGACATAGTTCAGTCCTATGCAGGTTCCCCAGTTGTCAGTCCAGAGTTAGTTAGCTCCCACTAGCTCAGGTTAACTGTGGGTTTCCCCATGGTGATCTTGACTCCCTTGCTCATATAATCCCTCTTTCCTCTCTTTGACTGGACTCTGGGAACTCAGCACAGGGCGTATCTGTGGAACTCTGCTTCCTGCAGCTGGATTCTTGTTGCTCTTACTGTAAAAATATCACAGGAGATGATTTTGCCTCCCTCCTCGTTTTCAGTGTTAGTTCTCCTAGTTAGCACAGGAAGATGAAAATTATATTTGTAGTGTAATTTATTTGACAAATAATAGTGATGTCGCAACATGTGTACTTAGGGTCTGGTAGATTTAAAATACCTTGTTACCAATTCTGGGAAGCACAGAAAGCCCATAGAGACCAAATTAAAGCTTTCTGATGATTTGTGTGGGCTTAATACAATGAGTGAAGTAAATAAGGGGCTGAGTCATAGCTAAGTAGGATTCAGTTGTAGAGAAGCAGAGTGTGGAAGAATGATGTGCATGAAGGTCAAACAGAGAATGGATTCAAGGAAGGCTTTATTCTTGCTGAGATGTCTCATCGCTGGTATTTGAGCTTGTTTCTGACATGATTGTTTAAAAGGTTATCTTCCCGGACTTAGCACATTTTCATTCTGACTTTTCATACGGGAGTATTAACTCTTAAACTTCATCACTGGTTTCTTTGAATTGTCAGTATTAATCTTTTTAATAACATGATATTATGTAATTTTCTGGGGAACTTTCATTTCAAGATGTATTTGTTTGGGGAGGATTGGCTTGTAGATGTGAAGATTGGTAAACTTGTTTCTTAAACTTACTTTCAAAAATAAAATCTTAAAATATAAGTTATACATGAGGAATATATTCTAAAATAAAAAAAAGTATCTGTTTCACAATGTGTGGTGGGGAAGGGGAACTTTATATCAATGTAATCATTGTGCAAATAAAGTAAAAACCAATCCAAATACAGACCCTTTTTAAAGTTTTAGTTTTATTTGAAAAAGATTCTGTATTTTTCATTTTATATAACACCCAAATTAGTTAGATTGTTATCACTGTGACAAGAGACCTGAAAAATACAACTGAAAGAGGAAATGTTCAAGTAGATTCACGGTTTTAGAAGCTTTACCTCATTCACAGTCATTCAACCTGATTGCTTATGGACCTGAGGAAAGTTGGAATCCAGGATAGAAGCAGCAGGAGAAAACACATTGAGATAAATACAATTGATTGGTGGTATCAATGTAGACCCCTGTATTGCATGGCTAATAGCAATATACTTCTTCATATTAGGCCCAGATCCTAAGACATTTAGCACTTCACATTACTGCTATGACATTATAAAACCTTCATGGATTAATAAAGTAGTGACATGCAAGTCCACATGACCAGTTACCTTTGAACAATCACATTTCTGAAACTTACTGAACTGGGAACTGAGCCTAAAACGCAGGAGCTTTTGGGGGAAGACTTCATTTGCAAACTATCCCAATAAATAATAAAATACTTGCTATATAAAACTGAGCAATTTGAGGGGCTCCTCTGTACTCATTCACGTTATTAAAACCAAGCAAGGCATAGCAGGCTTGGGCAAGAATCTGTACATCAATAAATGGAAAGTTGTGAGAGGCTGTTTTTCTACACATCCTAGACCAAAAGCTGACACACTAGGCCTTCCTACTACATCCTACTCAAATCTACTTTTTTTTATTATTGTTTTAATAAACTCTAGTGGAGTTTATTAGTAGTGTAATCTTATTTTTCAGTTTTTAATTTTTATAGTTTTGCCCAGTTTAAGGGACTTCTTAATCATTATGCATTATGTTCTTATACATCCATGCTTTTCCAAAACAAGAAAATATTTACTTCCTTGTATCATGTATACATTTATAATATGTGTGCATATATGCTTAAGTGTTCTCTGAGTATAAATAAAATATGACTGCCAAACACTTTTCTTAGTAGAACTTAAAATATCAAATTAAACCTTTCAAGACAGATTATAAAACTCTATTTATGTTGCCTGTCAAAATTAAAAAAGGACAAGTCCTATGTCAAGCCCACACCATCTAGATCACTTGAAATTCATCTAAGACTCCATGTATACACATAGAGTGACTAAATCTCTAACTTATTTAACTTTCTTGAAAATGACTTAAGCTTAAATATTGAAAGTGAGGGCAACTGGTAGAAAATAAGGATTGTTAAGAAGTTGAATTTTTCATTGTTTCCATGGTTGTAATGTACTTTTTAAAACAATGAATACAAGCAATTTAATTTTACAGATATTAATTGAACAGATTTAGCCTAAGTACCTAAGAACTATCTACCCACATAGAAGAAATGGACTAAAAGAGCTAAGTTAGTTAATATTTTCTTTTAGTGGGAAATGGTATTATAAATGAAACCAAGTATGCTTTGACTGAAACACATAGGTGATATACATGAATGGTAGAATAAAAGGTGCTTACTTGGATAGGAAGGGGACGGAAAATTTAAAAATACCATTTAAGAAAAGTTCGTGTTGCTTAGAAGCCTTCATTGAAAGGGTATCATTTCAGTTTGTTGCATATGAAAAACTACATTGTGTAGTCTTCATTATGTGAAGAACTAGTTTATCTTTGAAAGTCATAGGTGTTATTCTATTTGTTTATAAGTGGTATAATTTACCAATTCATCGTTCGATTGGTTGCCATTGCTTATGAATTACTTACCTAAGTGACCTCCAGTACCCCAACTTCTTTTGTAAGTTGTCTGTTAAAAAGAAAAGCCTAATAATTCTGTGATGGGGAAACTATCAACCAATCACATCTAATTAGGGTGTGGCTACCTGGGGTCCAAATAACAAAACCGAGAGCACAGGTGCCCGCTCTTTCCATGCAGTGTCCACCAGACGGATAGGACGTCTGACCTCCCACTCTGACAGCATGAGTTTCCCCTTTTCAACCATTAAAAAATACCCATTCTTCTTGAGCTAGCTTGATTATTTATCGTGCTGACCTAATTCCATGACAATTCTGCCTATGGAACAAAAAGCCTTGACTACTGCATCTATTTGGATTTTTAAACCACTTCTTTAATTTTAAGCATGGTGTTGAAAATATTTGATTTTTTATGTAAATATTTCATTTCCCAAGGAAAAGAAACAAACATAAAACAAATTAGAGAATGAATTTTACTCAGATTTTCTCATCTTGTAATGTAGAGCAATTCATATAAAACTATTAATGTTTTAATAATTGATAATATGGAAGCCTAGGAAAGGAATCTCATCTTGTGACTTTTTATGGCCAGTCTTGCTGTGCAGGCTGACAAAGAGCCTCGTAGGAAAGACCAAATGATGTGAAACAACATTCACCTAATAATGGTTGGTGACAGCTCATTTGTTAGTATAGGGGACTTTTTTTCCACTACTTTTTAAAATTCTTTTTCCCCTTGTTTTCTTGGTGCACTCCTTCTCCTCTGGCTCCTACAGTCATCTGCTTCTTTTTCTTTTCTAATTATCCTACTTTGCATTGTTACTCTTTCTTGTGATTTCACTGTATTGCACTGATATATTTTTGATCATTTATTTGAAAGCTTTCCAGTCTAATCGGAATGCATCTTCTCTTGACCTGAATTATTCAGACTTGATAACTGAATCATGCTAGAGATGATTGGAAATGTTCCACATACCTTTAGATTTTGACTAATATAGGCTAAAATCTTTTTTTTTTAGTTTTGTAATCTGTGTTTATTTTGTACCGTGTTTTTTTTCTTTTTTTGTTTACATTGTTTTGTTTTATTTTTTCCATTCAAAAACATAATTAAAGAAATAAAATTTTTACATTTCTTCCCCCTCTTTCAAGGAAGAAGGGGGAGGGAGGAGGGGTGTGGTGGTAGCGGGAGGGGACCGGGAGAAGGGGCTAAAATCTTAATGTGTATAACTATCTTAGTCTGCCACTAAAGCTGTCATTGCCATTGGAATGAAAAATACCAGCACCTCCTGGAAAGTTCTGTAAGTAACAAGCATTTTTTATTTAAATTCATTTGTCAAACACATGAACTTTGTAAATGTTAATTATGTAGTTATAAATTCAGAAGCATTCTTTCTTTGCTTCCTTCTTTCAAGTAACAACTTTGATTAAATATTTTAATGAATCAATTGTTACAAAAATTTTCAGAATTACATTTCATTTATGGTGTAAAACTTTTCTCTCTCTATTATTTTAATCAGTTTTTTCCCTATAAAAATAGACTCTTTACTAAAGGGCAGTGGTAGGGAAAGGAAGAGGAGGGAGATGATCATGGAATTATAGATGCATTTTCTAAATAAGCTATTTCTTTAAAAACCTATTTGGAATATCTCCCTCTATTTTTCAACATCCCTATAAGCTGGGCAGAAAGCATTCAATATATGAGTTTGTCAAGGCCACTTATTGTTCAAGCTACAGCAATGATTCTTTGTAGAGCCAGGGAACACAGCTAGATAAGTTCCACCTGTTTGTTATACTGCTTATATGTACAGCTGCAGAACCAGGAGTATATGGAAGTTTATTAAAAAGCATGATGGCTGAATCAGTCTTCAGATCTCCCTGTCAAGTATCTGGCTAGTCTTTTGCCCAGTGTTTGAAGAAGTTTGCATTGTGACTGCTCCTTAGCTGAGCAACAGGATGAAAATACCCAAACAATTCCAGTAGTTTGTAAGTTCAAGTGGGAAATAGACTGGAGAGTGTTCGTATTCTGAGGGTGTTGATATTTGTTTGGCATCCACACATCCATCAGACAATCCCAGATAGCTTAATGTAGAGACTCCTGCCTTCAAAACGTTTTATTTACGCCAATAAAGTTTAGCCATATTGGAAAGATTTTGAAGATGAAAGATTGGTTTATTTTAATATTTAAATATGCAGCAAAGGTGGTAGGCATATAATATAGAATATTTTTCAAAAGAAAAAAACTTACTGGAATAGTGACTTCATACAAATGTGTTAGTTTTATACTATTAGTTCATATAAAAAGCAACATGATCAATATTTTATTGAATGAATTATCTTCTTGACTTTATTTGGACTGGTAAATAGACACTGAACTGTAAACAAGTTTTAAATGAATATTGCTTAGTTATTCTCTGTGTGGACATGCAGCACAAGTTATGGAGATGTAGGAGAGATAGATTTCAGATTTCTAAATCATTCTCTGACTCATGGATTAAACACAATAACTGAAACTTCATTCGATGTAGCTCTATTTCATATTAAGATTTTAGGAGAGAAACTGTTGGAAATAACAAGAATACCCAGGTATACAGATTACCCGTTATTTTACAATGATACCTGAACAGGAGAGTGTACAGTTACAGGTTTTTATACGAGGGAAGATTACTAAAAGACTTGACTCTGCTTGTGTAAGCAAGTTTTTTTTTTTCTTTTCTAAATTCTGCGATGATTATTCTGAGGAATTGCCATAGTAAAGACTAAGGTACCTTTCACACCCACATATTCACATTCCTTTTGTTAACATGCAGAGTAGTTCCTTTGACTTTCAATTAATATTTCAGTCAAAAGACTAACTTCCAACTTCATAAAACTAAGAAACTAATTATATAATAGATTTGTACTAAAATATAATCTTAGTCCTGAAAGATAGTAAGAAATGAATATAGTTTAATCATGAACTTTATTCTTGAGAAAACAAACCCTGAGAGAAACAGTTGCCAGAATAGGTAATTGAAGAAATATCCAGGGCTAAATAAACATTTTTCACTTTTCTTTTTGATGTTATAATTCTATCCTTTCTCCTTTCCCTTTCTTTCCTCTAAACATACCCATATGTTATCCTTACTCTCTTTCAAATTCATGGTCTTTTCTTTTCATTAACTGATGTTATATGCATTTGTGCATATAGAATGAATGTTGTCATGTTCTGCTCCTTACGAAGGACCCAAAAAAAATGTTTCAATTTATCCTTGTCAGTGGTAACTCAGAGTCTTTAAGCTATAACCTTTATAGCAAGAAGGCCTGGATTAAAATCCATTATTTTTGTTTACTATCAATATACTCTTAAAGTTTTCAACTCTAAATACTCATCTGTGAATTTGAAATAGTAACATCGCCTACCTTAAGTGTCTCTTGTAAGTAGATGGATTCATAAGCTTAGAGTTTTAAAATGCCCAGCAAGAGCTGATATTTGCTATTCTGATTTATTTTAAAACCCAAGCTGTATTCCCCCATGTGATTTATGTTTATTTCAGATACTTTGGGAAGTTGAGAAGGTCAGCATGCATTTTTGCTCACTGCTGCAACCTTAGAATTAGGGAGACTGAGACAGAATGATTTCTTTTGGTTTGAGGTCAACCTGGGCTATGTAGTGAGTTCAAGGTCATCCTAGGTTATAAAGTAAACTCTATTTCTGAAAAGAAAAATCAATACAAAATAAAACAATAACGGAAGGAGTAGCAGGAGCAGCCACAACAACAACAAATTGACAGTCATAATGCCTAAAACTATTAGTAATACACTTCTATCCTACATTGTTCTAACCTTTCATGACTATATTTTACTATATATTTTATTGGGTTAAATTCTGTCTAGATATCTAGTTTTTGATAATATGGAGATCTAAATAACCTAAATTTTAATTCCTAAGCACTAAACCTTTAAGATAATCTTGAATGCATGAATGATCATTTAAAGGAGTAAGACATTGGGCAATTCCATTGAGTTCTAAGGACAAGACATGTGACAAAGGAACAGGTTGCTAATTCTGAGAATTAGAGTTAGCTAGAACTATCTAATACTTGAACCCAGATATGATGTTTCAATAACAGTAGCAAAGAATAAAGTAAGTTTTGAAATATACAAAACAATATTGTCAACTCTGTTCCAACATTTTATGGGAAGCAACAATTGAGACCCACTGGAGTTTGTGTTCCAGTTATAAAAAGAATCATAATCAACAGTAAATAGCAAATACTCTCTCTGAGCACAAACTCTCAATAGACAAACCACACAGTGACTAATGGGGGAGTGAAATGTTTTAGCCATGATTTAAATGAAAAGTGAGAAGAAGCCTCTTGACAATTTGTGGTAGTGATAAGGGGATACCTTATCTCATGGGATGCCTAGCCTCAGTTCATACAATTTCCATCTGACAGGGAAAAATAAAAGAAATCAAGATAAAGCATATAGTGTTTGCAAATATTTTGTAAGAGCACATGTTTACTGGTTCTGGAATATGGAAGCATAGCCTTAGATTTAATCTTCTTCACAGGGGCCAAGTGATGTAAGGACTATCATTTAGTATATTTGTAAAAATACAGGTGGTGCTGGAGATATGGCTTAGTGGTTGTAGAGTACTTGCCATTCTTGTAGAGGAAGCAGGTATAGTCCCCAGTACCGACATGGTGGCTCATAAATTCATAGCTATAATTTCAATGATCTGATTTTCTCTTCTGATCTCTATGGGCAACAGGAAAGTACATGGTGTACATACATACATTTAGGCAAAGTGCTCATACATAAAAATAAGTCAAAAATATGAGATAAATAAATGCACAAGAAAGGCAAAATCCATGGGCAGATATTAGCATACAAAATATAAAAATCAAATATAATATAAATGTAGCTAAGATGTTTGAATAAGGAAGAAAATAAATGCAGTTCATTAGTAAAATCATGCAGCATTCAGAAATGACGAACAAAGAATTATTAAATAAACAAAACAAAAAGAACCAAATAAAAGTATAGATCTTAAGAAACTATGAAATGTCATAACTGAGATTAAAATGCATTGGGCAATGAAAAGAAAGCTAAATAAAAGGACGTTCTGTGGCCAAAAACTCTTTGAATAACAAGGATATTTAGCAAAGATACATTAAAAAACACAAAACAAAGAGATACACATATGCATATATATATTAACAAATATTAATGCTTGAAGAAGCCATGGATAAAAACAAAACGAGGTCCAATGTGAACATGTGCCTTCCTCAAAAGTATTGAGCACAAACAAACTGCTTAGATGAGATCCTGCCTTCTACATCACTTAATTTCTGCAGTTTTTGTACATTCATTTCACGTTTCCATTGCTATGACTTCCTTTATTGCTTGCCATTACTAGTGGACTTAAAGGTGACTATTGCTTGCATAAAACTAAACATTCTTGATAATTCTTTCCATATTCAATTAGAGATAAAAGTAGATATTTCCTAATGTTGATCTAAATTCAAACACTAGCTAATTATAATAGCACTAAGTATTTTTATCAAGATATGGAATGGTAATGTTTTACAATGTCATAGTCTATATTGATTAATATGAAATTAAATAGAAGAATGATTTGTTTCTTTCAAAGTATATGTTGTTAACAATTTGAATAGTTTTTATCTTATACATACTTGCAAAATTAAATCAACATCTTGAAATAACCATTTTGCATGTATCGGGGTTAAGGATTTGATCATGGGTACTCTCTTTGGATCTTAACAGATATGAAAGTTTTCTCAAGTGCTCCATCACACAATGTTTATCAGAAATGAATCCTGATTGTTCCCAGTGCATCAGTCACTTTACATATTGCTGTGAGTCTAGAGACTATTGAAGTACTTCAGAGTGTTTCACATGCAGTTCCCCTAGGTATTCAATTAAGCACTAGAATTTTTCAGAAAAGTGTCAAAAGGTAAAGGGGAAAAGGCGGAAAATGGGGATGGGATATAATGTACCTTCTGTTGTCAGACACTGCTTTGTCTCATCAAACAACCGGGAAACTTGTTACAGGTATACAATGATACACATGAGAAGGACAAATAGAAGAAGACGTGAGCCTGGTTGTATGTATTTGAGGAAATGCATTTTAGGTGTCAAGACAATGGAAGTTTCATTTGTAAATCACTGAATATCTGGTTGCTTAATCAAGTGAAGTTCATAGTTTTCTGAAATATTTCGTGTGTTTTCTTCTTTTTTCTTTTTATAAGCGTATTGGGGATAAACCAGAGTGTGGTATCTCTTCACCATAACACAGTGAAAGTTACTGAACTCTTTTGTATTTCAATATTCCTAAATTTGACTGTAATGCTCTGAGAAATTGATTGGGAAATGGGGCTGCAATCATTTCAGCTCATAATGACACTTCTATAGACTGAGTTTTCATCGATGTTAAAAACATTACTCACACAGAATATTTTCCTCATTTGTAATGTGGAATCGCGGGTCTACAGAAGGCTGTAAGGGACTCAAAGTTGCAAAGTGATTATCTAGATTCTGTTGTTATGTTTGTATTTTCAGAGAATGGAATATGTAAATTTGGCTGTTTGATGCTCCTGAAGCTCATGCCTTCCTTTGCTTCATTTTGTTTCTGCATTCTGCTTCAATCATGGGCCAAATTACTTAGAATTCCTGGAATCCTTAGATGCCTCTTTTTTCTAGAATTCATTTTACTGAAATTACATATTTTTCTTTCTAAATTTTCGGCCTATGAAAATCTTACTCTTCAACAAATACTCAAATGTCATTTCCAGGGAAAGCTTTTTTTCCCAACTGAATGATTTCTTAGCTTACCAAGTTGTCTTGTGTATTCCTCTTTTTGTTTCTTGTAGAGAAATTTGTGTTCTATATCTGGGCTATTTTCCTATATTTCAGACAACATATTTCTTAGTTTTAACCCACTAACCCCTCAGTTTCTTCAAAGCATAAATTGCTTACTGTGTTTATTATAATGCAAAAAACAAACATATAAGCATTTAGTAATTAGGTAGTTTTCTGATGAAATAATTTCTCATGCTAGTGACCACTGGTGCATATGAAATAGAAAGAACACCACACAATCGGAGAGATAAAACGTGCATTCTCTAGGTTTACTAAATTATCAATCTATACCTAAGAGGCACATCTATCTGAGAAAATAAGGTATTCTATACATTGAAATTACAAACTAAGCATCTAAGTTCATGTCTTAAGGATGTTATCATAGTCTAAGAGAAAATTATTTCTCTCATGGAATGAGGGAAAATAAAAAATTGTTCATCTCCCCCACTTTTCTTCTTCCCAAAGTAATTTTCATGGAAGTAATAAGTTCTATTATTCTTGCTGCAGTGTCCAACCTCTTAAGTACTTAGTAAAATCTTTAGTAGTCACTCTTAATAAAATCATACTTTAGACAGCAAAGGAAAAAAATCCAAAATGTTCTAATCTTAAATGGGGCCAGTGTTGCACTGGTAGGAAGAGTAGAAATAAATGCAAGATTGAGCATGACAGAATGAAATTAAATATAAAGTTTTCGGGCTTGCGATTGGATTAAGCCCTAGTGCTGTCACTATATAAACACTACATTGGTAAGGGATTCTCTTAACCTTTATTTTTATGATCGGCATCAGTGCAACACTAGCTCTGTTACTTTAAAGCCTTTGTTTATTTTTAAATTTTATGGAATTATTAGAGATGTGCTGGTCTTAGTTATTTTGAATTCTAGTAGATTTATGAATCTGAATCCATCCTTTCTTGTGTTTGTTTTTGTTACTGCTTTTTTCTATTTTTAATAAGGCAAATTTTATTAGTATTTCAATGGATTTGTTTAAATTTTTCATTGCATTTTGGTTTAATTTTGGTGTGACATATGTTTCTAAAAAGTCACCATTTTTTCAGATTTTCTAATATAGTGAAACAGATTTATATTGTATGTCATTATTTTTAGGAACTTCATTGATATCTGTTATAGCGTCTACCTATTATTTTCTAATTTTATTAACTCAGGTCTTCTCTTTCTTTTGATTAGTTTGGCTAAGAATATGCCAATCTTGTTTTTTTTTCCTTTCCAAGAACCATCTGTTATTTATCTTTAAATTTTCTATTTTAGATTATTCCTAAATTTTTAAAAAAATATTTCCTTTTTTTATTTTCAGACCTCGTTTTGATTATTGTTTTCTTCCTGCTCCTTTGTGTTTGGTCCTCTTTATTTTTAAAAGATCTTATCATGCATAATGAAGTTATCTATTTGGGGTCTTCAATATTTTTTATGTTGGCATACTTAGTTCAGAAATTGTGCTGTATGTTACAGCAGTAGATAAATCTTAATCAGGATGTAACATTTCCTGGGTTCTTCCTATCTGCTAGCTCTTACACTACTTTTTTTCCCTATGTTAATCTTACTCCATTTGAAATTAACATACTTAAAATGTAGATTTGGTTAATTCCATGTTTTAAATGTTAATGTTCCATAATGTCGCAAATTATTTCAGATTTGAAATTAAATTTCCTCCATAATCTACAGAAATATTAGTTATTTCACTCCTAAGTAGAATACAAATTAAAGACATGAATTTGTGAAGAAGTGGATATTCATTCTTACAAAGCATGCTTTAAAGTGGCTTTTCTTTCAGTAAAGCTATGGGAACACAAATGAAATTCGAAAGCTCAGCCTAAGACTGAATGTGGTATTTTTTAGAATACATTGGTCGCCCTAGAAAAGAAACACTCCAAGATGAGGTGAGGAGGCAGTTGGGAGGAATAGGTCATAAATTCTTTCTTGTTTACTTTGTTGCTTTTGTCTCTTTGTTTTCCACTGCCTTTCAGCCCACTGTTATTTATCTTTACGTTTGATATTTTAAAGAGACTGAATAAATATTGTTATGTATAACTCATCTCTAAATATATCTACATTTTTCAAATACTTTGCCATGGAGTAAACATTCAGGCTATATGATACAGGTGTTTCTTAAATGAAATAATCATTCTTCTGAACCAATATGAAAGTATCATCCATGCAGAGACATCATTCCAACATGCCGCCCTGTCAGCAGTCTTCTGAGATTAACTCCTCTGAAGCTGAGCATCATGGTCTGATTGTTCCATGAAGTCAGTATAAGGTAGACACATTCATAAAAGGTGAACACACTGAACAGCAGTTAAAATAACACAATTAGCACATCTTGTTTGTTCCATCATCTTACCTTTTTAATAAAATGATCAGGAGGCCATGATTTATTCATTCACTGCACGTTTTTTTAATTTGCGTTTTTAATTTTTCCAAGGTGGGAGATAACAGAACTGGGGAAGACCTGAACATCATAATTTTATTGTTCCTACTATACTCTTAAAACTCTCAGAGACATATCTGACACAAAGCCCTGCATTTGCTTCACACTGCAGGCTCTTGGCACATGTGCCCTTTTGCACTTGAAAAAAAAAAAGCCATGTTTTATTCAAGTACAACCAAGGCATCTCCTTGTGATTCTGCCAAGGTAAGAAGAAAGGTGTAAAAAGACACATTAAAGGAAGGGATATTCAGAGGCACATTGCTAAAACTGATCAATATAATCATGATTTGAATAAATGCCAATGTGTGGTGTAACGACATGTAAAATCAACATAGTAAAAGAAGTATTTGAGTCACTTATATTCATGCACTGTAATATGACGGAGAAACATATGTGGTAAAGAAACATAGCTAAAATAGGAAACCATGAGCTAGCAACACATTTCAGAACAGAATCAAACATCACTCAACTTGTATTTTAGTATAAGCAATACTAAAATTGAATTTTAATTCATGTGCATGCCTACCGACATAGAGATTGAGAGACTCAAATTGGTGCTCTAGGCCCAGCAGCCGGGCTGGCAGCTGTGGAGAAGACGCCCTCCTCGTTGTGCATGCCAGGTCTCAGCTCTGGCCCAGTCACTGTGCCAAGAGCACTGGGAATGTCAAGTGCACAGTGATTGTGTGATGCAGAGAAACAGGGAACTGTGTGAAGATGCACAATTGCTTTGATCTTCTCTGGTATCTAGATAAGTTTTGCAACCATAAAAATAAATGGTAGTAGAAGTCTTCAAGAACAAAGGTTCTTTTTTTCTCCTTTTTATTTCCTACATGGAAGCAAGCAGGACTTGAGTAAGCAGTACTTACTGTTTGATGCTGCCTTTCTTTTCAATTTTGATGTAGGTAGGAATGGGCTCGTTTGTCCCCATCGACTAGATGCTGAACATTCCTTCTCACTTGCCCTTTTGCAGTAGACATTTGGAGGCTAAAAGTATTTGTCTTATGTTTCTTATCAGAATGGTATTTCTTATTCCTTCATTAAGCATTTTTAACAATCATTTTGTTGTTTTTTCTGATTTTCTTTGAAATGATTTTAGTTGTTCTTTGGATATTTTTTGTTACTGGCTAATAATTTGGAGTGTGTGGATTTATGTTCTCTTCACTCAGCTAGAGTATATTATTTGAAATTCCTACATGGAACTAATATTTACTCCATGAAGGAAAAAAAATCCTTGCAACGTTTCCAACAAATCCCAACTGCATAAAATTCTGTGGATATATAACATATTTTAACACTGTTTTCTAAAGAGCACTTTGAAATCTTAAAAACCCTGACATTTTGAAACATATTTTCCATCAATGAAGATAATCTTCCATTTTACTCCCTGTATGTACATAATGATGTCACCAATTAAGCCATAGAAAATCATTTTCTTTATTAGCCAGTAGATTAATGTATATGGTTCTGCCACATTAGCATCAATTCATTCATGTTTTTGAGCATGTGCTAGTTGATGTTTCTTCTGCTTTCTGGAAAGAATGGGGTGGTAAGCATTAAATAATGATTGGAGGATGATGCTTAAATGCGATGTTTGACCCGTCATGGTTTGCAAGCATGTGGACTCCTAAAGCTTTCATCATACATTAAAAGGAAAGTAATTGTAGGATTATTGAGTTTTGAGGCACAATTTCACATTAAAATGTACCAATTTTGACTAGTAGAACCATAAAGTTTGGGAGCCTGCCTATGCTGGCTTGAATTCCTCTTTCGTTGAAGATTATTAATCACCAGCTGCCATCAGAGAGTGGCCGGGCTCCAAGGCGGCACTCTGGGGCTGCTCTGTTCACTCCTGTCCTAGAACGACATAGTGTGGAAGCCTTTGTAGTTTTCTGAAAACGAATATAAATACGGATAAAACAAGTGCTATCAGCATGTTTGAAGTCAGAGAATATTTAAAAAGAAACTACCAAAGCTGCCAGATTGTTCACAGATTAACTAAATAGTTGTGCTCTGTTTAAGAGTCACAGGGCCTCAAAAGGGGGGGGGAGGAAAAACAGAAAAATAAGCTTTTCCTCCACACTTCTGTTATCGACCTTTTTATTTGATGTGTGGCATCAGTGGTTAGTGTGGGGGAAAAAAGGAAAGTTTGGCCTTTGAGTTTTAAATAATTCAGTTTTGCATTCTCAGGGTTTACTTTGTGGAACTTGAATGTACATGCTGGGGGTTGTATTAACAGCTGATCATGCTGATTTGTAGAGTTGTGAGCTTAGCTCCCATGGGCCCAACCACCATGCAAAGATCCCAGGACAGCTGAAAATTTCAATAACATGCTAAACATGAATATTGCCTGACTGTGCTTCTTATGTTTTCAATTTTCTTTTCTTTTTGTATTTTGTTTTGTTTTTGCTTTATTGTATTTTGAGACAGGATTTTTCTGTATAACACTCCTGCCCATCCTAAAACTTGCTTTTGAGGCCAGGTTGAACTCAAACACAAGATATCTGCCTGCCTCCCTTCTTTAGTGTAAAACATATTGTTTAAAACTAATGGAATGGGAAAATCTTGTGAATTATGCAAAGATTTTATAGTTTTTCATTTGTTAAGCATGTTGTCCTAAAATGTATTTTCTTTATACTAACCAGTTAATATTGTAATTCCTGTTTGTTTGAATTATGTATTTTAATTAAAAATATTCAAGATCATTTTTGTAATATCCTATTTATAAATTTATTGCTATAAATTTTACTTTATGAAAGTTTTCCCTTTATATTAATATATTTTTATTCAGTTTTACATAATTTTCATTTGCCTATGAATTTTACGTTTTATTATATTTAAGGTCAATCATTTTCTCACATACTCTATCCTGATTATGGTTTTTCCTCCCCTTACTCCTCCTAGTTACTTCTGCAGTTCTCCCATCAGGTTCCTCCCTCTTCTTATTTTCATTAGAATTAATAAACTTCTAAGATATAATAATAAAATATTAACAAAATAAAATATGACATAAAACAAAAATTAGCATATTTGTGTGCCTTCTCTTGGACTAATAAGACAGTTTTAAGCAAGTGATTTCAGAAATGTTCAATTACCAAAGAGGCAAGTATCTCGAATAAAACTTTCATCAAGGTAGTTTTATTTTACATTTTCTGCTTCTACAAATGAATATTTAAATTTTATTGTATTTTCATGTAAGAATCATACTATGATAACATTCCAAGAGTTTCAAAACTTTAACAGGAAAAACATAAAGAGAAGTTGTGGGAAGCACCCATCACGAATCAAGAGCATGTGTGGCTAATGTCAGAACAGAATAATGCCTATTTGAGATTTTAATGAAAGATAATACTTTCTCAGTTATTTCTCTTAATGTATTTCAGTAAACTATGGGAATTGTTTTGGGCACAAAATTTCCAATAGCTGTACTTTGGATGAGTGTGTGCGTTTGTGTGGGTGCACATGAAAGTGTGTCCTCTTGAATGTGGAGTCGAGGAGTCCACAAACGTAGATGTTCTACTCAGTCTCTCTCTGACTTAGGTTTTGAGACTAGGTTTCTTACTGAACATTCAGCTCATCATTCCAGCCAGATTCGGTGGCTAGAGGTTTCAGTGATACACCTGTCTCTACGCACCCTGCATCTCGAGTTCCAGGATCCTAGATAAATTCCAACAAACATACTTATTTGTTTGCCTGCTTGCGTGTGTGTGTGTCTGTGTGTGGACTTGTATGTAGGAATATTCATGGGCAGGCTTATATGCCATAATGTGCATATAAAGATGCATATCCTTTATTTATCACTCTATCAACCATATTTATTGCATTGAGTCAGAATCAAGTCCTCAGGTTTGGCAGCAAGATCCTTTACAAGTTAAGAGATCTCACTGGTTTATGTCAAGCTTTTATGTGAGCTCTGGAGACCAAATCTTAAAACCTCATGCTTGTGCAGGAAGCTCCTTACTGACTAAATAGTAACCCCCACCAGCTGATATATCTAAATTCCCAAAGGAAAAAACATTTCAGTTCAGTTGCTTTAATTTTCTATAAATGAAATATTTATTTTACTAATTCCAGAATTTCACACTCACCCACTATTGTTGTTTCATGTGTCTGTGTAAACATGTGTGTGAGCATCTTTATAAGTATGCATCAAAAGAAGTATAAACAGATACTGTAGTATATTTGATGAGTATATATCATATATTTTGCTTTCTCGCCCAGTTAATTTTATGGCTCTAGAAATACTGTTTAATGATTGGTTATCTGGTGCTGGAGATTTGTCTGTATTCTGTCAATCAAGTTTTAAGTAAACGCTGATTGGCCAGGCAGGAAGTATAGGGGGGTCAACCAGACAGGAAGTAAAGTTGGGGCGATGATAACAGGAGAATTCTGGGAAGGTAGAAGCCCATTCCTCCCTAGTTCTGCCCAGACTACAGAAGAAGCAGGATGTGACCTGCCTGGCTGAAAAAGGTACTGAGCCATGTGGCTAACATAGATAAGGAACATGGGTTAATATAAGCTGCAAGAGCTAATAAGAAGCCTGAGCTAAAGGGCCAATCAGTTTATCATTAATATAGACTCTGTGTAATTTCTTTGGGACTTGCTGGCTGTGGGAACTGGGCAGGATGGAAACCCCAACAAGCCACACTCATGTTACAGTTATTCAATTTGTGAATGAGGCAGTAATTATATTCATCCCTCATAAATTTCTGGGAATCACTTGAAATTATAATGTCACAATAAATTCTGAACTTTCAAGAAATTTTATTTGTTATGTTTTTAAGTGGAGTGTGTTTTTATTTTTATTACCTAACAGGTAAGATATTACTAGTATAGAATGAGGTATTACATTTTACAGAGAATATTTTGAGGAATTATCTTAATAAATGAGTATTTAGCTTATATATTAACTATATATTTTGTGTGTTAGCTGGGTATGGTGGTGCATCCATGCCTTTTATGCCAGCACTCAGGAGGCTGCAACAAGTGAAGTGGATCTCTGTGAATTAGAGACCAGTCTGGTATACATAGTGAGTTTCAGGTCAGGAAGATAGATATAGATATAGATATAGATATAGAGATAGAGATAGAGATAGAGATAGAGATAGATAGATATAGATATAGATATAGATATAGATATAGATATAGATATAGATATAGGTATAGGTATAGGTATAGGTATAGGTATAGATATATAGTGAGATCCTGTATCAAACAAATAAATGAAACAAAACAAAAAACTACTTCGGTTCATATATTACAGAACTAATGTATATTACCAATTTAAAGTTTTGCTTCAGTTTTATATTGGATAAAGTTAAACTAATAAATGCTAATATGATGGTTTTAAAATCTGTGTAGTTTTGATAAGTGTTTTTTGAATATTTTCCTGTGTAAAAAAATGTTCAGTGAAATTTCCCAAAACCAATATTCAATATTGAAATGTTAGAATACTGAGATTATCATACATAGTTACTATCACAGAAACATGCTTTTAAATGACAACATCTAAGTAAAACATCTGAAATGTGTCTCGTGTTTTTATAGTAATTATTTAGTTATCTGGTACTTTAATGATTGTCAAAATTTTATGTATATAATACATGTGAATGTCACATCTTCCCAATCTCTGTGGCTCTAATAACTAGTACTTCTGTTGAACATGTCACATTATTGTAATAAGACTGCTTGTTTGTCCCGGCCACCCAGAATCGAAATAATCACACAGAAACTGTATTAATTAAATTACTGCTTGGCCCATTAGCTCTAGCTTCTTATTGTCTAACTCTTACCTGATAATTTAACCCTTTTCTATTAATCTGTGTATTACCACATGGCAGTGGCTTATGAAAGCAGTTTCTTTATTCATTAATGGTAATCACAGCACACAGAGGGAAATCCCACTTCACCTCCCCTTTTCTATTTAAATAAAAAGGAAAGTTTTAACTTTAACATAGTAAAATTATATATAACAAAACAGGTGTCAAGAAAGAATTACAGTTACAATATTTACATCTATTTTATCTTTTATCATAACTAAGGAAACCTATAACTATAACTATAAATTCTTCAACTCCATCAAAGTCTCCAGAAAGGATGTAATATTACCTAAGCAAACAATGAATTCATTGAAAGCAACGTTATAGCCCCTAAAATTGACAGAGATATCTTGCTGCCTAGACAGTCACCCAAAGTTCTTCTGTACCGTTGGGGCATCCATCTTTAACTTACAGGTCCATAGTATCCAGACTTTGCCATGAAGGAGGAAATTTCAAAAACAGGTCCACCTATATTAGTAATTTGTCAGTCACTTTCTTCTGTATCCTGCAGAATGTCTGGCTGATTTTTTCATGAAGCAGGAACCCTAAAGGATGGTCTTTAGGCAGGTTTAGCAGTCATTTCTCTGTGGGTCCTGAATGTTCAGTTCATCAAGTAGTCCAGACAAGAGCAGTTTCTTTCCCAAATGGCTAGCTAGCCAACTTCATAAGGAGCCACTTCAATGTCCATCTTCCTCTTGAAGTAAACTGGTGCTTCCAGGAGCATATGTGTCTCACTGTCACAAAATGTCCTAACTTCTTAAAACGTTTTAAATGCCTTATTCTGAAGGTCTCTGAAAGATTTGAAGAATACCTATCTAATTGAATATATCTCTATATATCTATAAAACCTAACTAACATGACTACAAGCTTGACTATTACAGATAATTACCTATTAACCTATATTTCAACGAACTGCACACACAATACCTTAATCAAGAGCAGAAATACAAATATAACAAAACTGACTTTAAATTTGTATCAATAAACCAAGATCTATACCAATGCAAATCTCTATAGCATATCCTCCTTTAAATGTAAATAAATATTTATAGACAATATTTGGGAATATGGGCATAGTTGTCGCCATAGTTTTTCCTGCTTTTTATTGGGCAAAGCATTTTTGGGGGTGTATTCACAGCGACCTTTTAGGGGATCTTGGGGCATCAAGCCACACTAGTCTAGAATGATTCCACATGTTTCATCCTCTGTGGAAACAAAAGAACCTCTTTTCCAAAGTAACATATCCTTCGACTCAAATTCTGAAGTCAAGATATCTTTATAACTTTGCAGTCCATACAATGAAATGTTTTTCTGTACTTGGTTCCTTCACAGCCAAAAAATTCAAAGAAAACATAATAATAAACAAAATCCAGACCCTCTGTGAATTTTCCATCTTTACATAGATTAATTTTCTTTACTCCTTTTAGTCTATGACTGTCTGTACTCCAACTCTTTAAAGACTTTACCATTTTTAACCATTTACTTATTTTTTATAACTGTCTATATTCTTTTTCTTCTCTCTCCCAAGCTTATGTACATTAAATCAACACTGTGACCCATTTAGAAGTCTTTTCTATCTGAATTTGTCTTTATGTCTCTCCCCTCACTCCTTTAACTCTCCCTCAAGGTCCCCATGCTCCCAATTTTCTCAGAACATCATGTCTTTTTCTACTTTATAGCTTCCATGTAGATTAGATCTATATAAGTCTCTCTTAGTGTCCTCATTGTTGTATATGTTCTCTGGGATTGTGGTTTGTAGGCTGGCTTTCTTTTTTTTTTTTTTATCTTTTTTTTTCCCATACATTGTTTTGTTTTATTTTTTCCATTCAAGAACATAATTAAAGATAAAAAAGAAATTTTTTCCTTTCTTCCCCTTCTCCCGGTCCCCTCCCACTACCCCCCACCCCTCCTCCCTCCCCCTTCTTCCTTGAAAGAGGGCATGGTGCCCTGCCCTGTTGGAAGTCCAAGGCTCACCCCCATCCCTCCTGGCCTAGGAAGGAGTGCATTCAAAAAGACTCGGTTCTCAAAAAGTTAATACATGCAGAAGAGATA